>VOQJ01043397.1:0-11326 GCA_015052665.1 Apistogramma diplotaenia
AGAATGAGTAAGGTGGAGCTGGTCAGCCGTGTTAGCGTGAGGGGCGGGGCCCTGAGCACGGCTCGACAGGTCTGTCACAGCTTCCGTAGTTGGTCACACCAAGGCGATTCCCAGTAAAACACCGAGCGAAGTTAGAAAAAGAACTCACCATATTCCGCCAAGTGCTTGTTCTTTAAATGCCGTATTAAGTTTGTTGTGTTGAAGGATTTTGCCGTACTTCCTCCACGGGTATTTTTTCGTTGCACGTCTTGCAGTTTGCAAACTTGGCATCACTCTCAGACGGTGAAAAACGTCCAGACGGCAGACATGTTTGTTTATGATCCGCTCCCTCTACGCGCCTGCGCAATATTTTCCCACTGCGGGTGATCGGCAATGGAGGGCATTTATCGGAAATTCCGGTCACATACTTTTTCACGAAAATCGGCCGATTTTGATCGGCGGCCGATCGATCGGAACACCACTATTTACAACAATGGATGGTCATTCGTCATTCTCACCAATTCGAGTGGCTCTGCGTCCCACCAGTGGGGCCCGCCCCACAGTTTGAGAACCAGTCTTAAACTGGGAGGACCTAAATCAGGTTGTATAAGAAATGTGACTATAAATAATAATGATTATTTTGAATTCTCAATCATACAAAACTACTCTAGTATGGCTCTGGAAATGAGCATTATAGGTCCCCTTTAAATGTTTTCTGTTTATTATTATTTTTTAATTTCTGTCACTTGCCATGCCACTTCCCTTCATTTAAAATGACAAAATCTGCCCGGCTACATGTACAATGCTAGCGATTTCTCCTACGTGTGTGATGATAGGATGGAAATGAACTGAGGATTATTACAGTCCGTAGCTGTAGCACTTAGCATTCAGTCAGGCAGAAGACGTTTTACATGTTATGTTCTTTCCGCTCCGTTTTCCATTGTGTCCGAGGGTTAGTAATTGGTTAGTACAAGTAGTGCTAACAGGGGAATCTGTTCTTTGTCATGTTATCATCCAGGTTTGCTTTTTAATAAACAGATTAACATCAGTGTGTGATGTATGGTGTGTATTTGTGTAGCACCGCATTTGATTTTGACAGCAAATAAATTCTTTTACTTCTTTAAATTGTCTACCAGCATATTAACAATCACAATTTTATTTCTCGTTTGTGTCAACAGCCTTCTCTAATATCTCAAAATGAAAGCAAAAGTCTTATTGGCATGTAATTCTGCAGGGCTTTATGAACAACAACTGTAGCTTTAAGAACTTTTGTGCTGAAAGGTGTCGCAGGAACACAGTTGTGTGAGATCTTTCCATTTAAATCTTGTTCCATTTTTTTTGGGTGGGTGGTGGCCCCAAATCCTGCAAAATATTTTTTGATGTGTGATTCACACTTTTTTTTTTCCAGCAAAACCAGGAGTAAATGTTTAAATTTACCAGCTTTTTAAAAATTACAAACATTTACAGTATTATACATTTTTTTGTAATTACAAGTTGATCGGTTATGCTTTTCCTCATTTTCTGTCATATACGATCATGAAAAAAGTTACTTGTGAAAAACTAAGTACACCCCATGATGCAGTAGCTCGTAGAACCACCTTTGGTAACAGTAACTTGAAGTTAATTCTTTTCTGTAGGACTTGTCAGTCTTTGGTTACATTGTGGAGGCATTTCGGCCCACTTGTCATTACTTCAGCTCATTGAGGTTTGCAGATATTTGTACACATGAGCTAAGCTAGCTCATCGGGAGGAGAAAGGAAGCTAAAGCTGTTCGTTTCAGACAGGATGAATAGAAGGCCTACACCAAGACTGTTTTTGGAACTATGATCATGCATTGCAGCTCGGAGCATTAGCACAGTTTATGCCACTGTGAGTTAATGACTGGCTAACTCACAGTGGCCTAAAATGAGAAATTACAGGGGGTGGATTTTATTTTATTGGAGAAGTAAAAAGAAACAGCTGTGTGTGAATTAGATAAAATGAGTTTTAATGACAAGACAAAAAATAAGCTGTGCTTCCGTCAGCTCCCGAGAATGTACTGTTTAAATTAGAAAAAAGCAGTGATGAGAGCCGACAGCGACGGCTTTCATGGACATTGACGAGGTTTATCATTTCTGACACCTCATATCAGTGAATCCAGCACTGACCGTTCACACTCAGCCTTACAAACCTCTGGGTCATTCCATGGAAAAACCAGTGAGGCGCTACAACTGGAACCTCTCAGAAACAGGTAGTTTTATTTGTACAGTAACGTCATGCAAAGTAATTCCTTTATATTGTAAATTCTTTCTGGTTCACAGACCCTGGAAGTACATGAAGGCAGGTTGAAAATTGGTGGGGGTTTTTTAAGTGAATGGGTGCTGAGCCACTAAAAATTTTAAGAACATCCGCTCACATGTAGTGTACCTACTAGGAATTCTGTTATATATGGAAGACTAATAAGAGAAATGGGAATACCTCAGTTTTAACATGTGTATTAACTGATTTTGGTATTCCATACTTATCCATCCATATCCATTTACTGTTGAATGCCTGATTTTGGCAAAGGTATTTAAGTTCAGTTGATTTTGATACGCACACTTGGTTAATCTCCATGTGGCGCTGGGTCAGGGTGGTAGTTTAATAATGGTCACATCCACATTTGTATTCTTAGGTGGGATTATTATTTCCACCTTTTTAAACCCTTGTAACAAACACAATCTAAAGCCAAAATGACATTTTTGTTGAACTATGTTTCTATAATCAATATACCCCATCAGTAAACTGCAGCTGGTGAAACTGCACTAATTTAATGTCTGAGATTCAGTGTTTGTATCCTTTTTGTTCATCAAACCCTCAGTACATTCAAAGGGCCACGTTTGACTTTATATGGAATAACCCTTCTGACACAAATGTGCTACTATTGCTACTTGAAAAAGAGACATACATGATGCTTACCCGCTTTGCAGCTTTTAGTGGAAACACAATAAATACGTTTTGGAGCGTAACTCTTAACTGGATATCCTCGACAACTACTGTAGGTACAATAGCTTATTTCTTCATCAACACTGCTCTGCAAAGTTCACCACAGATTTGATAAATAGGAATCTTGATCTGGTTGTATATGTCAGGCCTAACTGCATATCATACTGTTGTACATACATTATGAGCATGTAATACCGCCAATACTGCTAACTGCCTGTAATAATGCACAGTGACACTATTAACTGCTACGGAAACAAATGCCTGGGCCTATAAGTTTTACGTTTGGAATTTTCTAGCTGATTCAGATTTAAGAAATATGCCAAAGCTTTCATCAACCTTACACGTGGAGCTGTACTCAGCCCAGATCTTCTCAGTGAGGACTGGATCTTCTTCTTGACGAAGGAAGCATCTATAGTTTCTGCTGTAAGGTGAACATAAAGCATGAGCTGGAAGAGTTTTTTTTTTTAACAGAATAAATCCAACACTGGAAGTCAGTTTACTTTGCATAAGGCAGATAGATGTGTAAACAGTCCTGGCTTTGAGCAGGTTGTCTCTCTCGATGTGCTCGTGCACAAACACACACAGTGCAGGCCAGAGTGCAGGTGGTGCCCGGGGAGACAAACGCTTCCTCCCTCGTACTGGGCTGAACTCAAAGTTAGCGTGCTCTGTGGCTGTTCACCTCTTCCTCGCTCCCTTTTCTTCAACACGGTTCTGAAGGATTATGAAGAAAAGCCCAGAGGAGCTGTGCAAACACTCCATAACGTTTCAGGTGGATTCTTCTCTCGCAGCCGTCTTACGGACTGTATGGGGGGGGCTTCTCGTCGGGAAGGTTGTGAGGCGGGGAATAGCGTGGAGGGATCATTGTGGGCCAAAGGTGGCTGGCTCCAGACTGGGAATCGTCTGATAGGCCCGAAGAGTCAGGGAATACGTAGGAGCCCTGCAAGTAAAGGAAAACATTTATTAGCCATTTGATTCAGGTGTGTTGCATCCAAAAGCTGCAGGACACCGGCCCTCGAGGCCTGGATTTTAGGATCCCTGCTGTAGCCTATCTGCTTCGTGTTGTGCATTCAGAGAAGCTCTTTTGCATAATTTAGTTGTAGTAAGTGGATATTTGATTTACTGTCGCCTCTCTATCAGCTCAAAGCAGTCTGGTCGCTCTCATCTGGCATTTTCACCCAGAGAGCTGCTGCTCCCTGGTTATTCTCTTCTTTTCTGACCATTCTCTGTAAACTATAGCAATGGGAAAATCTCAGAGGTTCAGCAATTTCTGGATCCTGTTTGACACATATCATGTTCACTGTCACTTAAATAGAATAGAATAGAATAGAATAGAATAGCTTTTATTGTCATTATACAGCTGTACAATGAAATTGGAGGGCCACTCCAATTCCAAATCACCTTTCTCCCCCATTGAACTTCAGCAGCAGGTTATCTTGACTGTGTGTACATGCTTAAATGCATGCTGCCATGTGATTTAGGTTCATGAAAATTTAAACATACTTTAAGGATTTGGTAGTGCACTAAAAATCAGATAAAAGCAGCACAAAAGTAGGTGATGTTTGATAGGTGTAGATTATATTGGGCATAAATAATTTGAGCTTATTTTATAATACTATAATGCAGTATATTTATAGTATATTTAGTTTATTTATAGTACTGTATATTTTATAACACGCTGGATCACTGCTATACAGTACCTAATAACTCTTGTTGCTCAATGAAGACCTTTCGCACATACACCAACACACCATGGTTCACCACCAAGTTAAAACAGCTTCTTCAGGCTAAGGAACATGCCGACAGAAGTGGGGACAGAGACCTGTACAAATAGGCCAGGAACACGCTGACAACATATCAGACGGGCAAAACGATCATATACTGTACAGAGAAACTAAAAACCAGGTTCTCTGCCAACGACCCGGCATCAGTGTGGAAAGGCCTTCAAACCATTACAAATTACAGGAGACCACCACCCCCTACTGAAGCAAACAAAGACCTGGCTAATAATGACCTCAACACCTCGGGGGGTGGGCCAGTCAAAGGGGCTCTGCGGGCCGGATCCCCCTGGTCCCTAGAAGTTTACTTTGTGTAACCAGAGTAAACTTCAGTGTAATCAGAGTAAGCATCAGTGTAATCAGAGTAAGCATCAGTGTAATCAGAGTAAACCTCAACCCATCCATTCAACCCTCTTAATTTGAGGAGAAAGCGGAATGTCAAAGAAGTAACTTAAAGAGCCTCTTTATACCATATTTTTAACGGCAATTCACGGCGGGAAGTAGGGGGCGTGGTCTGAAAGCTTGACATGCCTGGCCCTACAATGCGCACTACAAATGTTTGCAGTTTGGGAAGTAAATTGTTTTTTTCTGCTCTGAAGACCTTTACCTTGAAGAAAAGAAAAGGTCCAGAGTAGCATGATATTTAGAAAGGAAGTACTTCTATTATAACATCTTGCCGGCAAAACAGAGGTTGTTTTCGTGGGGAATGTGAGGCCACTGCTACTGTGGTCCAGTCATTATTTAATTTAGGAACATTGAATAGGCTGTAGGTTTCTGGTGTTTTTCTAAGCATTACTATTGTAATTATTTCCATGCTGTAGCAAAATAAAATACAATGGGCCCATACATTCAAAACCATTTATCATGTCATACCAATTGTTTGATGAATGCTCTGCTCCATGCTGCCACCATCTTGGAAATCCGGACTAGCAAACAGGATGTGGGAGAGTCCAAATGTTTTTATAGTAAGGGGGATCTGGGGCTTACTACGTGAGCAGGAATGCAGAAGGGTAATTGACTACTCTTTTCTTATATAATAGTCTTTGCTACAGTATGAGCAAACATGGGTAATATTACCCTTGTGTTAAAGCTTCAGAAGGGGTAATTGGGATGTTTTGTTTTGCTCTTAGTCAGAGAAATTGCTAATTGAAATGTTAATTGGTGAATTCTTGTTTGGTTTGTTCTGGGGAGGGGCTTAGGTTTTATCAGCCTGAGTGAATGCTTCTGTCAGAGAGAGAGAGAGGGGGGAACAATGCAGGCCAAGAGTGACAGCGAGTGCCCAATAGTCATGGGTCTAGCCTTTGAGGTTTTTGGTTTAGTTGTTTTCTTTTGAGTTATTGTGAATCGCTTTAAGTCTGTTTTGTATAGTTTTTGTATCCCTTTTTTATGGTCATATCACCAGCCTGACCTGCTTTGTAAATAGCACCTGTAAATAAATTGCACATCGGGTGAAGAAAGTTTGGCCTCCAAGTGTGTTTCCTCAACTCCAGCTGTGGCATCACTACATCCCTATATGCATGTATGCGGTCAATACAAACAATGACAATAAGAAACATCGTTTTAAATACCTCTATATAGCATTATTATCACTGTCAAGTTTTAACTAAAAAATTGAGTTGACCTTGAAGACCTTGGTGCATGCATACCAAATCTTAATGGACTGTTGACATGACCCCACTCTGCATCCATCAAAATTCATTCAAAACCCTTTGAGCTATCATGTTTACAGCCAGAATAACAGGCAAAAGCTACCAAAAACATAACTGTCTTGGTACAGTTAATTAAATATGAACTGATTGAGCAAATGTAATCTTAATCCATGAGACTCATTATTTCCAGGTGGATTCTTACATTTTAGAACGAATCTTTATCGCTCATAAATGATTCATATCACAGTGAAACCTTTTAGACAAGTTTTACCAAGAAAGGAAGTCAGTCTGTGTGCTTCTTTGCTACATAACTGCAGGGTCAAAGCAGCTCCCTACCTGCAGGTCGTAGGCCGAGTAAGGCGGCAGGCAGGGGGCAGTGTTGTAATATGGGTTGAGAGAAGTGGTGGGTGGAGGAGTCTCTGAGGGGACTGGAGCCGTGATGGCCTCTGGTTCAGATGTGCTCACTGAGGCAGGAGCAGGTGTCTGATGAAGAAATAGAGCATATTCAGAGACCTGAAAACACCTGAGGATTACAGCTGCTTAAATCACCTTCACTGGCCACTACTGATAATTTTGACATGCTCATTCGGTGGACGCACCATATCTTTGAAGCCTCCCAGCACCGCAGCAGTAATGATACCCAGGAAAAGGGCCACAATGTTGAGGATGGTAGCCGACCACAACAGGTGGTAGAGGTGCACGACGTCCTGGCAGCTCTTCACATCTGTATATTCATGGTAGCCTCCGATCAACTCGACACGGCTAGGCCAGTGGGTAGCACAGAGAGGGAGACAGCCTATAGTCAAGCCTTAAAAGTCATTGACAGTGTTTAGTAGCTTTTAAAGATACACCTACATCAACATGACAGTAAAAAGAGAAAAACATAAAACTGGGTTTGATTTATGGTTGTAAACATTTAGAAGTTGCTGCTTGCAAGCAGGGAAGTGACACGGACGAATGCTTGGAGAGACACAAACATGCAGAGGAAATGACACCTTACAATACATTTGTATGATGTTTTATATTTAAAAACCCATTAAATAATTATGAGTTGATCGATATTGGCCATTATCAGCCTAGAAAAAGGGACCTACTTCCAAATCATGGATGATTTCTTAAACTTTTTCAAAACATCTTTATTCTGATGTCCCATAAGAGGATGTTCTCTGAAACAAAGATTAACAAAAGAAAACATCCCGTTCTGATACAATCACCACTGCAGTGCAAATAAAAAAATGACACAGGAGTACACGTCAAAATCCAAACACTGCATAGCAAGAAGCCACAGGTTCGGACGTTTGTCAGGTGCCCCTCCCCGGCATACTCACTTCCCGCAGTTGTAGAGTTCGCAGCAGTAGCAAGTGTTGCTCTTCACACGCAGGTTGCAGGATGTGCGCGCCGCAGTCTGACACGGGACCTGAAGGACGAAAATGTGTTCATGTCTCTTCTCTTTGAGCCTGAACTCTAGAATGTCTCCACAATGATTCAAGACGATACAAGTAATGATCACACTGACAGAGACAGCATTTAATGGCACATTGTAATTTCAGTAAAATGCCTTTCTCACGTCAGATGCCGTCTCACTGGAGTGATAAGCACAGCGGCCAGCGTACAGAGGCCTGAGGTCCTGCAGAAAAAGAAATAAAAGTAGAGCAGCTTTGCATGATTCAAAGTAAATCTTATGGAAGGTCTTCACTTCATCCACTGTCTGAAACAAGCCTTCTCCACCCGTTTAAAGCTACTTTCTTCTGATTGGCTGCCCTGTGTAAGCAAACAATTTGAACAGCTTTTTGTTTTTTTCACATAATCCTTTGTCTCCCTCACTTTAGAGGTCAAAACAGCAGATAATCATCTGCCTCCATCTCACTCCATCCCTAGCATGCTTCTCCGTCCCACATACTCTTCGCGCCGATCCCAAGCCCAGAGAAATAGGGAGGGTTGCATCAAGAAGGGCATCCAGCATAAAATCTTTGGCAAATCAATCACCCAGATCCTTTTTCAACATGATGTTGTGCTTAAATGGTAAAACAAAAATAAATCTTAAAATGGTTTAGTTGAATTATTCCCAGGCACCCAGAGGTAATACCGCTTAGGGCTAGATTTATGGCTCTGCCAAATGCATATTTGAGCTCACTTGTTGTGTCCTGGCAATAGCAATAGGAACAAATCTATTTTTATTTCTACTGTGAAAGACTCACCAGAAGGGAAAATTTTGATGAAGCTATTTGAGTTTCTTTGGTTTATTTACACAATTTTCTTTCCCCTTCAAGTTATTTTAAAGACAATAAATAACCCTGAATGAGTGACCCAGACTTCAGATGAACCAATTAGGTCTCCTCCTAAAATGCTCTTAAATATTTGCTGAGATTATAGTGTTAAACTTATATCCATAAATCCTTCTGCTTCCTGACTGAAGAATTAGGGCAGCTCCTATGTGTATGTGTGCATACTACTGTACATGTCAGTGTTGTGAATTTGACCATGTTTATATTTAATTATTGACAATTATATTACTACACATAATTACAATTTAATAATAAAAATAACCCATCTTACAAATCTCTATAATGACAAATGTGGCAGCAATTATTCTATACGAGGTGCTTTCTCAGGCTCAAAGTCCCAGCACTCTGGCGAGGGTGAGCACTGGAAAACGATTTAGTGTGCTGTGTGTACAGTAGGTGGACAAGGGCAATACGACACAGGTTACAGTTAAAGTTATTTGCGTTGAAGCCTTAGGAGAGTAGGAATTAATTTACATTGCATATTTTTGTTTATTTGTTAGTTTTTGACATACTGGGCATGAACAGAAGCCTTCTGTATGATTTCTGGATTGTAGCCACAGACCCAGTTCTCATCCATCACCAGTGATCACCATTGAAACTCTTAGTGAAAATTCAATCATGGGTAATAATCCTTTACACCTTTCATTTTATGCCTCCTCAGAGAACACCCAGAATGAAAATGTGGTTTAAAGCTATTAAGATATATATATAGATAAATTTAACAAGCATGCACCTCGGTTCATGCTCCTCAATTCACTTCATTCAACAGTGTGCCTCTTTGGAGTTTAGTGTACCAGACACTGTTTCAAAGGAAAATTTTCCACTTCACTGATGCCATTACTGGCAAATGAAGACCTGCTAATGGGGATCTCCCTTTTCACACTGCCCTAACTTATTTCAGCATGATTGTTTTAAGAATGCATTAGTGGTTACTTGTTTTTCTGTGTGCTTTGCATCAGGGAGAATAGTAGTCTTTCACCACTAAATAAATCTCATGAGAAGGGTGTGGCAGCTACCCGAGGGCTGAAATATGCGAACAAGAAGTCAAGGAGAAGAGGGGTATGTTTTACTGTACATCTAATGCAGCATTAATGGAGCTGGTGCCAATTAAGAAGCCCGTTATTAGCAGTGGAATTAGCGTGATCTAAATTCACTGGATTCGTTGAATGAGCTTTTGTGATACTTACAATGTGCCTCGCTGCAAATACTCCATCGACAATGGCGCAGCAGAAAGCAGCCACCACTCCAAAGCTGATGAACACAATAGATGCCACTAACTGTGGAAGAAGAGGGAGAGGCACCAGCTTCATGTTTTGGTTTCTATAGAAGGCTAAAAATGTGGTTTAAGCACACACCATTTAGATTTTCGTCACTAGCAGCCTTAAACCAGCTGGAATTCACAAATAATACAGTACATTTGCAGTACACATATACTTCAAATACTAATGAATGCCAGAACAATTCAGACCCAGTTGGGGGTCTCATCTAGCACGCCACTTGCATTGCATCCCTTTACCCGATCCCATCCACCAACTCTCCCTTCACTCGTCAGTGAAATACAGCCAGTATTTGGTTACACATAAACCCACTCAGTCTGCAGCCGCGCCACCAGAGGAGGGTGGGAGCGCGAAGTGACACCACAGAGTGGGCAGTGAGAGGTAGCTTTGATTTCAGCAATCAGATCTGAAAACTTAAAATGAGTGAGCGGTAAAGCTTCTTAAAGCGGACCTATTATATAATAAGTTAGCTCCATGTGGTTATTCTTGGACACTACGAAAGTAGCTTTGCATGAATCATAGTTCAAAATAATCCTTTATGTTTTTAATTAGGCCATGGTGCAGAAGCTCTGTCTGAAGCCCCATCCCCCGACCCCACCGCCGCCCCTTTATGCTTGTTTTCTCCTAATTGGCTGCCCCTCACACACAGAAGGTTTAAACCTTAAGTGGGCGGGGCTTCTATGCTCACAGTTGTGTGCCTGAGATGACCATATTTGAGACAGCCGTTCTCTTTCATATAATAAAAATACAAAAAAGTAGAAAAAACTACAAGAAACTAAACACTGAACTTTTGGCTCACAGGGACCACCTGAACATACACTGACCTCGTTATCTAACACTAATTGACCATTGTAACAGTGTTTACAGTGGAGAAAATAAGTATTTTATCCAGTGCTGATTTTGCAGGTTTTTCCACCTACAAAGAATGGAGAGGTCTGTACTTTTCATCGTAAGTAAATGGCAACTGTGAGAGACAGAATAATGGGCTGGGATGGGCTACAGGACAATGGGCAAGCAGCTTGGTGAGAAGGCAACAACTGTTGGTGCAATTATAAGAAAATGGAAGAAACACAGGATGACTGTCTGGGGCTCCATGCAAGATCTCACCTCATGGGCTAAGGATGATCCTGAGGAAGGTCAGGAATCAGCCCAGAACTACACAGGGGGACCTGGTCAATGATCTGAAGAGAGCTGGGACCACAGTCTCAAAGATTATCGTCAGTAACTCATTATGATGTCATGGATTAAATTCCTGCAGGGCATGCACTGTCCCCCTGCTCACGCCAGCTCATGTCCAGGCCCGTTTGAAGTTTGCCAGTGACCATCTGGATGTTCCAGAGGAGGCGTGGGAGAAGATCATGTGGTCAGATGAGACCAAAATAGAACTTTTTAGCTTT
>VOQJ01043404.1:0-14820 GCA_015052665.1 Apistogramma diplotaenia
CAGTAGTCATAGAGCAACTTTATGCTAATATTGGCACCGAAAAATGACGAAAAGAAAGGCAGAAAACAGGAGCTTCGTAGGCAGGAAGCAGAATATCTGTTTACATATGTAAAAGACAGGCTGTTTGTCATGTATGTGGAGCCAATGTGGCTGTAACCAAGGAGTACAACATTAGACAACACTATAAAACCAAACAGCAAGACAAGTACAAGGACCTGGACGTGACTCAAAGGTGCCAGAAAGTAGAATCAAAGTAGATGAAAAGAAGTTTGGTTGGTTTGGTAAGAAAACTAGTTCAGGTCCATCTGAAAAGGTTCATTGTTATATCTGGAGGAAGATTTATTTCAATAAATATCAACATTGGCCCATGACTTTGAATTTTGGCCCACTGTGTACTTGAGTTTGACACCCCTGGTCTAAATCATCAGCAGGGTTGCTAGGTTACCTACCTTAAAGGCATGTTCCCTGTTAATGTTGCTATGACGTCTCTATTGGCCATGCTAACTTTGCATTATTTATCTCTGGGTAAATGAGAAATAATGCCAAATGGTGTGCCCAAGTGTGTTCTTCCATCTGACTTAGCACCTCATCTGTTGACTCTGCTTTCAGTACATACAGTTAACCACTGACAAATT
Source organism: Apistogramma diplotaenia (assembly GCA_015052665.1). Taxonomy (NCBI): domain Eukaryota; kingdom Metazoa; phylum Chordata; class Actinopteri; order Cichliformes; family Cichlidae; genus Apistogramma; species Apistogramma diplotaenia. The sequence continues at coordinate 636 of VOQJ01043404.1, forward strand.
TGATTGATGAAAAATAGCCACAATAATAAAGGATGTACCAAAATTATTCTTGGAGAACACTTTGAAAGACTTTGAGAGTTTAAACACGCTAATTTCTTTGTTATGCCTCAAATAAAAACTAAGAACTTCTGACATCATCTACAATAAAAAACAGACTACATGTCCCTCCAGAATGTCGCCTTAATGGAGCTAAATGTTTACTGCTACATGTGTGACCTCAGTGCTGCACAATGACTGTGACAATAAATGGACAAAGTCTAACCTTCAGGCTACTGCTGCTGCCAATCAGTTTATTGATTAGCTCTTAATAGATGTTAAAATCAGTGGGACATTGTCAGGTGGCTGATGGGATAGCTCCCTGCTGAATCGCAATCTATTTCTTAGCCGAGACACCAAAAATGTGGGAAATCACCAATCGATTAGTCATTCGAAACCTAATCAGACTCATCTACTACATTGTTTTTTTAATTATGTTGATTATCTGTTCATTCACTGATGCAATAAATCCTGAAATGGCACGTTGTTTTGTTTAAGTTCATTTTACAGTTAAATGAATGCTCGTATTTTCAGGTAAGATTCCTGTTCAATCTTGTACAAGCATATTATATACAAACATTTATGTGCCCCCAGGGTGCATCATGGTGACTTAAGTAATCCTTTGGGTGCTGTTGATGATGGTGAAGTTCTTGCTTATTTTCACTAATTAAAAAGAATATGGTTGATGGGTGAATTCAGGTGAAGTAAAAATGTGTTTTTCTTTGTATTTCTTTCCATTTTTATTTGAACCCAAAATCAGTTTTACCTGCATTTTATATAATGTTTAATAAAGGCTTGTTCTTAACAAGCACAGTGGCACAAATGGTCACTGATCAATCCTCTTGACAATCTGAGCCTGTAAAAGCAGAGACTTCCAGTGGTGTTGATCAGTGCATTGATTGTATGATCATCTGGGGACCGTGCTGGAAACAGTGGTAAGACGGAAATAATTGGATGGCTAGATAAAAATCTGCTCAGTGAGACTTGGATCAGTGATCACAGAGGTAGACATAAGAAGCCAACTGAAGATAGAGTCTGATGTGGTGTAAGGCTGTGTGAAGCAGCTGTAGTTCAGTGATATTTGTATTATCACTTCAGAACATTTGCTTTACAGAAATAGCCTTTTAGAACAGTCTGAACCTGTTATAACATCCAGAAATTATTGCTCTTCCAGAACTTGTAGTTGTCAGATCAGACTCTTTAGAGATAATCTTATTAATGCTCTTCACTTACCGGAATATGACTGGGTCAGACAATATTTTCATAAAATGGGCTGCAACTGAAGCTACAAAAATCCCCAGGCCAAGCAGTGTTTGTGTCATCCTCGATCCACTGAAGCAAGACCTGAAGATGGGAGCTCAAAGGCACTGTCACTATCAGCATAAGCTGCTGAAGCTTTCGTCTTCTGTCACTATGGATCAGGCTATTGATTAGCTGTTATGGCTATTGCAGATGGCAGCAGGTAATATTGACTGCAATCCCTTTGCGCACAGATGAGTGGTCAGGGATGTAGGCCTACTTACTCAGCAGTGACTCAATCCAGGAATTTTTCCTTTTATCATTTATATATATTTTTTAGTAATAACAAAACAAAACATAAAAACACTTTGAGCATGTAAAAGTTTGGATGAGCAATCCTGGCCTCACTACTGTAGGTAGCGTCCTCCAGCTTTTAGCAAACAAACACTTCAACCTAAATCTAATCCAAATATAAAACTTTCAAATGGAAACAACATGCATCATATGCAATGTAAATGTTAAGTGTTAAAAATATTGAGAAAATATGGATCTATAATTTCAGATAAATGTTCTCTCTAGATTGAATTTTGCAAATTTAAAAGTCAAAATCTGTGCTTAGATGAGCTAACAGAGCCCTAGATGGGAAATATGTATGATGTGTTCTCTCAATAGAATGTCCTGCTAAATCGAAAATGAACAAAAAGCTGAATTCACTTTAAAGTCATTTATCATGAGCTGCTGCCTTGTATATGTTAGCTAGCAAAAATACATAAATCATAAAGCATATGTGGGGGGAAAGAAGGTTTGCATCGCAGCAGCTTTCATCTCACTGCCTTTTATGACTTTTTATAAGACAGAAAACTTTGATACGTTTTGTTGCTTCTGCGGGAAGTCGTTTCTTTACTGCACATAAAATACCGAAAATCAAGCAGTGGTTGAATTTTTGTGAGTATGCTTGTCATCGATTGTAAATGATGATATTTTGTAGGCATACAATGTATCCACCCAATAAAAGAAGATCGACTGTATTTGGAGAGTGGCATTTCATCCAGAAAAGATGATTACAGTAGGAGGAAAATGAGAGGGGAGGATCACGAGGGCAGAAGCTGGTAGATGAATCAAATGAAAGTCTAATGTTCCTGCCTTCTGCAGGTTTGGTGTCATATCTAAGCACATCTTAAGCTATAGTGGTTCAGGGAAACAGTTCTTAAGCTTAGCAGCACTGATAACATGGATTATATGATCATCTTTACTCTGGGACACTTTTGGAGTCAGAGCTCTTAAATTTTCAGCAATTTGGAAAGTTAAACAACATTTTATCCCCACTAAAATCACAGGTGACTATCCTACGATGAAGAAAATACAATTAGAGACTGTATATAGAAGGGAAAATCTGATGAGTGGCAGCAGTACTTAGGTTACAGTTAGGTCTTATGAAATTACTTTTTATCAGGTTACAGCTATAGTTGAATCTTTTTTGTGAGTGATAAAGGTGGCTGTGCAGCACAACCTTGATGTATTACAGATCATGTCTGGATATGCTTATATTGTAAAACATTTCAATGCACATACATACATTAATTATTTATTCACTGGCAAACATTCTGCAGTACAGATTCAATGAAGTCCAGTGAGTTTAAGTGAACATTTCAAGCTGCATTGATGTCAGCTTATTAGAACACTGTGTAAATGTAAATGTAACCAAAAGCTGAAGGTGAACTCGCCTGGCTGCCTCAAAGTTATATAACACAATAAAGCCTGAATTATACATCACCAGTCAATAGTCTGGACCCAGGTTACTGTATACAGATATTCATATTATTATACATATTATTCACATATGCTACAAGGGTAGTGTTTCAGACAAATGCTAAATTTAAGGATTTATTCGGAAGTTTCTCCACAGGGTCCTGTTGACCACATTGCTTCTTTCTATTCAGTAGCCATGATGCTTTGATGGTAGTACATAACACTGCTAGGAATAAGGCAGTAGCTTGTGATATTATTAAATGTCCTGATAATTAACTGCAACTTACAGGAGCAAAAAAAAAACAAGAAGAAAGAAAGAAAGAAACTGACAACTTTGGGCTGCATATTATTAAAACAGAAACCAGACTAATGAGTAATCCCCTGCCTGCCCTTTTTTATTCTGTTGTGGAACTCAAATTAATGAGAGTTCACCCTAATTAAATTCAGTATAGCTGCTAAAACTGGAGGTAATTTAAGCTTCTTGGACAATATGCCAGCACAGACAGACAGTGGGAGTCAAAAAGAGCAGCAGATGAATTTCAGTGCTAGAGTCACAACAAGACTGCATTGATGCTCTTATTAAATGAATTAAACCTATACCAGCATGAATTTTATTACTTATAATGAGATCAAAACTTGGTTATTTTGATATTTATTAAATTTTGAACAAGTCAGAGAGCTTTGATCAAAGAGCTCATCTATTTCAGCACAATGCAGAGAATCAGTCAGCTGAGTTCAGAGTCTTAACTGCCTCAGCATCAGCATCCCAGAGAGCTGAAGCCCACAAGTCTCCAGAAAACCTGTTTGATGCAATTAACATCAAAGTGTCCATTCATATTCTATGCATTCACTGACAGTATATGCTGTTATATATTATTAGTTACTTCTACAGTGATAAAGGGACCATTCAACAATAAAAATGTAACAGATTTTAATACTAAAAATGCAGTTGTATGTTTGTTTTGGTTTCTTAGCCTGTCATGTCTGGCGGTTTTCGTAATCAGAATGATGACCTGACATATATCTTAATTGTTCCAAACGGATGTCAATTTACATGGGATAATTAAAGACTTGGTTATCATTAAAATTCCACCAGGCTGTCTGAGAGGTGTTTATGTTAAGCAGTTATGATGTTTCATTCTGGAGCTAATCAGAATTATCTTTTCTGTGGCAACTCAACACATATGAGAGAGAGAGGCAGAGACTTCCAACATGTGAGATCATTCTCTGTTGTTTTTAGTAGAGGAATATGATTCAACCATACCAGGTCTGACAGCCTGGCAGAAAGATTTATACCAAAATAACAACTGTAGTGAAGTATTGGTGGTGTTCTGAACGCTACAATTCAGAGGCAAAACTGCTGATTTCCTCCAGTTGATGGCATAATCTGATATAGATGAGAACTCATGTATAAATGCGATTGTTTTCAGAAGAGAGGTTTGTGAGTTCCCAAGGAAAAGTAATACATCATCAGCATAAAGGCTTATCTTTTGGTCTGTATTTTTCTGTTGAATTCCTTTAATATCTACATTTTGTCAGATTGTTGCTTCTAGTGTTTCAGTGAAAATGACAAAAATTGAAGGAGAAAGCCAGCAGCCCTGCCTGGTGCCCCTCTGCAGACTGAAGCTTTGAAAAATAAGTTCATTTGTCCTAACACGTGCATTTGGAGAGCGCACGTGCATTTGATCCAGTTTTTTAAGAATGAACCAAATCTGAATTTGTGTAGAACTGCTAACAGAAATTCCCAGTTTACCCAGTCAAATGCTTCCTAAAGAGATAACTGTGGTTTCAAATTTATTAATGGAACAATAATCAATTACATTTATTAGTCATTTATTGTTAGCATGTATTATTGGCTGACTGTCGATCCTTGATGAAACCTATTTGGAGTGATTTTTTTCTAATATTTTGGAAAATTATTTTAAGGTCTACATTAATGAGACATTGGGTGGTAGCTGGATGGGAGTGTGGGGTCTTTGCCTGGTTTAAGAAGTAGGCTAATGTTCGTGTTTGGAGATACTGTGTGAATATTCTGAATTTTAATTGCCATTCTGAACAAAAAAGTGGTTTCTAGTACAGGCCAAAATTCTTTATAAAACTGCTGGAAAACCATCTGGACCTTTGGCTTTATGCAGTTCTATATTGATGCTAAAGTTCATATGGATTTAAAGCCCGTGACTGGCAGAAGCACAGAATATAGTGCAAGACAGGCTAAAGGCAACCGTAAAACACAATTAAATAAAATATTATTTGGTTTTAAAGTTGAAAAAATAGTCTGCATTGGTAAGACACTAAAGCACTAAAGTGCTTTTTATACTGTTGAGTCATCTATAGTGTATGAGGCATCTACAGATTGTCTACAGAATGAGGTTCATTATCAGCCAAAGTTTTGACAGTTCTGACACATTCAGCTTTGTTAGAGAATAATAAGGCTGAGAAACACTTTTTATCCATGCTAAACCACACACACACACACACACACACACACACACACACACTTATCTTCGCACTATCACAACGAAGCTAAATGCCACAACACAGTTTCCATACAATATCATTTTCATTTGTTTGTGTATTACTGAGGTTGTTGTGGGCTGTCATACAAAAAAAAATCAATGTTGAGCTGCAGATGTCACATTTTACAGCCTGCTATAATAAAAGTTACATGATGTAAAACCTTTAGTTTGAAAAACAAAGCATCTACAAATTTATAAGTTAATGTTAATTCACATTTAATAATCTGATGTCTGCAGCTATAGCTACAGAGATATCTGTCTCATATGATGTACTGATCTTCATTACATGTGAGACAGGTCTACAATGACTTGCGTTATACAATAGCTGGAAAAGAAGTAGCAGTAAAATGGTGAGTCGAGCTTTATGAAGGTGGCAAATCTTTGGAGTCGCTCAGAGTTTGTGATTTTTTTATGACAATCTCTTAATTTTAGGGATCAAACTCTTTTAATGACATATCTTTCTAGTCCAAACACTTTGGAAGTGCTAAGACTTGCATGTATATGCTATTTTATCTGAGAGTCCTGATGCAACATCAGCTCTGTGAAACACCATAGTGTGTGTGTGTGTGTGTGTGTGTGTGTGTGTGTTTGCCTTCCCATGTACATGTTCTTTTCATGGTGAGATCTGCTCTATAGTCTCTGCCTTGCAATGTTATCTACCCTAACTCAGATAAAGCTTCTAAAGCTGTGTAGATGTGTGATTGTGTGCACGTGTGTGAGTGTATGTGCACTGCCACACAGATAAGCCTCTTATTCATGCAGTACCTAACAAGACAAGGCCACAATCACTCTGAAACCATCTTTTCTTGTTTACACTTCAGCATGACCAAAGGGAGCTTGTGTGTCTCTATGTTTAATGTGCCTTTGTGATTGCATGTCATACATTAGGTATGCTAATAGTTGTGTTACTATCTGTGCTTACATTCATGCTCCTATGGCTTTTTTTTTGAGTCTTTGCCGACATATTCGCCTTTTTGTATTGACTGTGTGTTTGTGTATTGGGCTGTGTGTCTGTTCCCGTGTGTGTGCACCCTGACAGATAAGCCTTCCCTGCAAGCCTCTTATTCATTCAGCACTGAACAACAACAAGTCTGGCATTACTAATAAACTCAGCGTCTACGCTCTGATATGACCAACGAATTTAGAGTTTCTCAAAGAGGCTCACACAGGCATGGCCGACACATTGTAAGCCCCAAAACATCGGCATTTCCAGAGAGACACAAGGGTGAGAGAGACAAGAGACAAGAACGAAAGTGTCAGAAAGTCTTTACTCCAACCCCCACCCTATGAAGATAGAATTTTCAATTACTGTGCAAAGTATGGCCTATAAAGCATAAATCAAAAAGCATGCCATTGATGAGTTTCTGTCAATGGCTGCACACACACACAGAAATCTATAGCTAAATATGTATGTACCAACACACATATACATATATAAATAAATTCCCTACTCGCCAGTCCTGGGGACCACCTGCAGAGCAAGTGGGGAATTTGTTTTTATATATATAACACACTGTGTGAAAAATGGAGCCATGCTTCATAAGCTTGCAGAATTACTTTTAGCAGTAACAACTTCATGTTTCATTTAAAAACTGAGATAATATTTTTCCAAAATGTGGATTTATCAAAATGGGGCTGATAATTACAAGAGGTAATCAGGAGCTGGTTCGTAATTAGAATCATTTCAAATTGTGTGATACCTGAGAGTCGCTTAGTTTAATAGTTGCTGACTCACTGCCTGAATGTGAATATAATACTGTGAATTGTGAAAAGGGATTTGAAAAAGTGCATCTCTCCGACAGGTGAAGCTCGGACCTTTAAAACCAGTTTAAAAACACATCATTTGGCACAAACTCAGTACAGACAAGTTAAAAAAAGCACCTGATTTCATCTCATTGTACATTTGTATAATGAAAATAAAGGCATTCTATTCTTTTCTGAACATGACCATAATGCTATGGAATATTCTTTTCATATGCTTGCTATGTCATCAGAAGACACTGAAGAGAAAGTCTGAGCTGTAGAGCAGGCAGCGAGTGGGATAAGGCAGTGAGGGAGTCAGAAACACGAAAGCAAATCGCACAGCCTTTTCGCTGCTATATGAATGCATTTATATGTCGTTTCTTATTCATGACAGTTACACGCATGACTGGCTCATGTTTCATTCTGCAGATCATTGTCGCTGCTTGGCTTCAAATTGAATGCTTAATCCAATAACATTTGTTCTAAGCCTGAACACCACTTTGTCTGGAATAGAAAGCAGAAGAAATCTAGAGCGGATCAATGAAAATTATTAGTTTATGATTCCTGAACCAAAGTAAGGACGTCTTTGTACCAAAATCTGCTGGACAAGCTGAAGTAACTATTAAAACGCCTTTCAGCACAGTATTTGACTTACAAGGTGTGTTCCACCTGATTTTTTTAGTAACTTAGAGTGTAAGACTGTCAGACCTGCCTGCTTATATTGACTATAAGAAACATTCAAAATACATATTTACTGTTCATCCCAACACTTTCCCTCTGGTTACTGCCCCGCTCTTTTTAAATACTTCAATTGAGCACAATTTGAGATATGAGATAAAGTTTGTTTGTCACATGCAGTTATACACAGTACAATGTATTTTGTCCCTGCAATCAATAACAAGTAGTAAAATATTATATTATATGAAGAATAAAACTAAGCAATTCACACTATACATAGAAGAATACTATAATAGTGCATAATAGTCCAGTTTAGGACTCAGAGTTGAGTCGATGGATTGCTGTGAATTAAAGCTCTTCTTCATCCTCTCAGTGTCAGTCCTCAGGCAGCAGTAACATCAGCCTGATGGGAGCAGGGAGAAGAGAGAGTGTCTGGGCTGTTTAAGGATCTTTATAGCCCTCAAACTGCAATGCTTGGTGTAAATGTCCTGTCGGTTCGGGAGGGTGGTTCTGGTGGTCCGTTCAGCTGAACAAATCACCTTTTTCAGGGCCATGAATAGAATAGAATAGAATGCCTTTATTGTCATTATATAGACGTAGAATGAGATTGGAGGAGGACTGTTTGGTGGTGATGCTCCTACGCGAGATGCTCTCGATGGTGTGGGTGTAAAACTTCTTGAGCACTTTGAGTGGAAGCTTGAAGTCTCTCAGCCACCTGAGGAGGTAGAGACGCTGTCTGGCCTTCTTCACAGTGGTGTTAATGTGAGGAGTCCAGGACTTTTTATTTATTTAACCTTTATTTATACAGGTAGTCCCTCTGCTGCTTCCTGCTGAAGTCAACGATCAGTTCCTTTGTTCTGCTGATGTTAAGCAGAAGGTGGTTCTCCTGGCATCAGTTCTCCAGGTGGGAGACCTCCCTCCTGTAGGCTGTCTCGTCATTGTTGGAGATCAGTCCCGCAACAGCTGTGTCGTCAGCAAACTTTATGACGACGTTGGACTCTGACGTGGCCTTGCACTCATGGGTGTACAGCAAAGGGCTGAGCACACAGCCCTGGGGGGATCCGGTGTTGAGGGTGAGGGACGATGAGGTGAGGTCATCCACTTGTACCACCTGTGGTCTGTTGGTCAGGAAGCTGTAAACCCACCTGCACAGGGATGGGTCCAGGCCCAGGTTGCACTGCGTGGTCCGGTGTGAGGGGGGTCAGCCTTGTTTCCATGAGACAGATGATGTTGCAGTTTCACGTGTCCCTCTGGAACTGTATCCTGGCAAGGAGTTCACCAAGTTTGCTGTCCAGTGGCTGGGCATTAGCCACCACGATAAGAAATATCTGTGATGCAAACAGCAGCATCAAATGTCAACATCTAAATTTTCTGTAAGTGCCAAAAAAAAAACTTTGAATAGCAGTTTCTTTTACTCATTTTCCTTTTACTTGTCTTCTTATTTGTCTGTGCATGGCAGGGTCCCTGGGCCGTGGACCCACGGTTTGGAATTTCTGAGGGTTTGTGATGTGCTTTTGGACTGAGATGTGATTTATTCCGTTTTTTGATGTGACTGCAAACTTTGCGCAAGTGAGGCAACGTCACAGAAAAGCTTTGATGACGAAAGCATTGAAGCGTTTCATTGCTAATCCCATTAATATTTACTTCACCTCATCGATCTCTTATCAGCTCCACTTCACACATGATGCATTTGTGAATGAGGCAGCAGTGTGCAGTAGCCTATGACTCACACTGAGCTGAAATGAGACTAGTGTACATAAATTAGGCAAATAACATAAATATGATCTTTTTTTTTAGTTTTATGTATTTTTTGTTCTTGTGTGCTTTTTTAAAATATTACTAATAAATCCCAGTTCAGTAAATGTATGCTCTTGGGTGCATTTAATTGTTACATTTTGTTTTGTAATGTTAGGAAAAATAATGTTGAATTTGGCTAAAACCAAAACAGATCGCTCCCAGTCGACTCCTTGCAGTGAGGAATACTGATATGGGCTCAGGAAGGGGTCTCAGCAGAAACCTTAGGCAGAGCTATGTTTCAGATTGGACCTGGTATGAATTGGTTCCCTAATTATAATGGACACCGGGACTTACAGATGCCAACTTTCTGCTCTCAGCTTCCAGTGTTAATCACACTCCAAAGACTGCACTATGAAGTAAATGTAATGTATGAATGAGCATTTGTGTAAGCTCATACCCTGCGACTGTTATCACTATACTCGATGGATGAACACTATCTGCAGTTGGATACAAGAGGCAGCGATTAAAGGTCCGTCTATATTCATAGCTGAAGTCACAGTGCAAAGAGAGCCAGCGGGGTCATTACAGGATAAAAGGAGGTAGTAAATTAAACCTGGAGAACTCTTCTGATCTCTTTCTTGCTTGCTGCTGCTTTCCTCAAGTTTTCTATTTGCCTTTTGTCCCTCTGACAGGAATGTTTGTAGCCTCACGCTCCCACAGCTCTGTCTTATTTATTTCTTAGCTCATACTGATATATTTTAGGAAATGCATTTGGATAAAAAAAATACATTTGCACACAAACTTGCAGGAAATTCACAGTAAGTAACTCTACTCTATTACTATTCTTGTATAACAACTTATAAGCTAATGCAGAGCTACAGCAGCTGTCTGTAAGACCAAACCTATCAGCAAATTCAGTCGCTGGATCTGCTGTAAAATACAGCAGTGGTTTTGACATTTTTTCTAACCTTGGTCTAAAATAGAACTTTCCTCAAATGGGATTCTAAATTTTTGAACAACCATTTCACATCCTATTTGAGTGTGCTGTAAAAGGACACCAATGCCCTCTGTGACTGTAAAGAGTTATTGTAAAGTGCATGTAATAGCATGGCTAATGCACATTATAAATTTTCGTTAGCATACACAGGTTCTTCATGTAAGCCCGAGTTTAATCTTTTGAGATCTGTAAAATTATTAGATGGTAAACGTCACTGGAAGTAATAAAGTAGAAACAGTAAATTTAACCCACTTTAACACATCTCAACACTTTTCCCGCAGCATGTTGCACCAATTAATAAAACAGATATGAGATTTGAAAGCTCCCAAACTTTCCTGATAGAGAGCGTGCACTAATTGGACTGTTTTGAGCTACCAAAAACATATGTAACAGCGTCAGTATGTGTGTGAAAATTTTTATACCCTCACTCTGGCACTGTAGTGAGAATTCATTAGATCGTGATAGACATGGCCAGAGATGAAGACCAGCTAATGATCCAGGAGCTCACTAACAGGGAGCTTTAAATACAGGCGGATTTAAATTGCACTCAATGAATGCGGTTCAGTTCAACAACATCCAGGATGCAAATGACACTGTGGCTGCGTGAGTGTGATAATTATCAAACAAAATCAAAAATGCCAAAAAAGGGCTTAAAGTGTTCTCTACATTTTTATTTAATCTGTAACACAGGAGCTTCTCACTGTGTGACTGTTATAGCCTTGCAGCATTAAATGGACACTGACATGAAAACAAGGATTTTATTTAAATTACTACATGTCCCAGGTTCAAATCTGAGGATTTCTGATCAGTACTTCTTTGCTAGCTAACTAACAGACAAAGGAAAAATAAAATTCATCCTCTAGGGATTGGAGATTGCACGTTAATCTATCCAATATCTGTTAAGACAGTGTGGATCAAAATGCTAGACTGGCCCACAGACTGACATTGCAAACCTTAAAGCTACTCTATGTGTTCACCCAAGGCTTCAGTCACATAGTCCTAAAACCCGGCCAGTGACCCTTACTATCTCGAGTTGGTGGGGAAAATGTGCATTCCCCAACCATTTGGCAAGTGGTTGCTGACTGTTTACAGGTGAAAGTGTTTGCAAAAAGGATGCTGTACTAAAAACTAGTTTACATGGGAGATGCTTTCTGCACAGTTTCTCTGCTGTAGTCTGTATGGGCATCAGCATCTTCAATTACGGCCAACAATGGCAATCTACCAGCAACAGCAAGCGACCTCCAGCAGCCACACGCCAGCTAGTTGGGGAATACATATTTTTCCAGATGGTTACCAGGGTGGGATGAGAATCAGCACCTCTAAATTGGTCCTCAGCCGGAAAAGGGTGGTCATTAGCTTTGGGTAGTGACCGAAAGAACAAGATTGTGAATACAAGCGACCAAAATGAGCTTCCTCCAAAGGGTGGCTGGCCTCTCCCTTAGAGATAGGGAGAGATAAGGAGCCAGTTGAGGTGATTCGGGCATCTGACCAGGATGCCTCCTGGGCGCCTTTTGGGAGAGGTGTTCCGGGCATGTCCTACTGGGAGGCGGGAGGGATTATATCTCTCGGCTGGCCTGGAAACGCCTTATGGTCCCTCCGGATGAGCTAGTGGAGGTGGCTGGGGAGAGGGAGGTCTGGGCTTCTCTGCTTAGGTGCTGCCCCCACGACCCGGCCCCGGATAAGTGGAAGAAAATGGATGGATGGATGGTGACAATGACTGATTTCAAGGAATGCATGACTGGACTGGTGCCTAAGACTACACAAGCAAAATTATAATGCAGGATTTCAGTGAAGATTATGCAGCACATAATTCATGAGGGATATTTTTTCCTAATGCTGTGTATGGGTATATTGGGTGTTACATTGTTTTTACAAGTATTTGTGCAGATCTTAGTGTTAAATTATTGTCTGTGTACATTTTCATAGTGCTTTCGATAGAGACCACTATTGCCCTACCAAATGGTGCTTTGTAAGCAAAAGCAGATCAATAGGAATGAGTTTACTGAGATTAATGGCACCTCCTGACTATGCATTCTGGACTAGGTAAACTTATTGGAAACTGTCCACATCCATCACTATGTATGAGGGTATTTAGGTGAGGACAGTTACTTTTCATTGTGGAGATTTGTTTAATGGGAAGCAATAGTAGAATGGATATGATGAACCTAAACCGGGACTAATTGTCACTCAAATTTTAATGCCGTTGAATTATTATCAAACAGATTCTCTCCTCACGAGAAGTTTTTATGCACTCTTATGGTTTAAAGCCCCCGCCTGACTTTTGCTGAGGAAAGGGATGATTCCCTGCTCACAGACTTGACTTTAGGGACGAATCCTTAACTCAGAGATGCGACTCACAGCGGTAATAAGACCCATTTATCCTCATTGTAGGCACATCATTGAATCTCTAGCCTCAGGCATTTTGACGATTTGATGCATGTGCGCACTGACTTACAGATCTATGCCCTCTGCCAGTGGCTGCTGAAGGTGGTGTAGCTCAAAATGCTTCTGTATTATTTATTAGTATACAGGTATGAAAACAATGAGACAAATCCAGGGCCACGGAAACACCAACACAACTTTAACTTGACTCTGGTCTGATTAGACACAAATATACTAGTAGTACCCTGCTTTTCACAGGCAAATTTTGCTCAGGACATATACTGTAGCTCGAGATCAGATCGAGTTGATGACAAAGTATGCTATGTTTAAAGAAGGCCTAATGTGTAGCACAAAACTGATACAAAAAGCATAAATCGCAGCATAAAGACAACCACAGATTTGAGCAAAATTAAAAGGTAAAGGTATTGAAAACTGACCCCTTTGACTCCATGTGCCCTGAGGCTGGTGTCTGCCTCCACTCCCACTTAAGTTTTCTTTCACTTCCTACTTGCTTCAAGCCAAAAATAACACAAAAATAATACTGAAAAAGATGTCAGATTACCATCGACAATGCTGCCTGACATCTTTATACTAACCTGCAAACTGTTCAAGAGCTTTATGATAAAAGCCGTCAGCAGCAACTCAAACCAAACCCTGTTGCATTAAGGCTGGAATCTCTCACACTTATGGACAGATGTGGGCAGCATGGATGATAGAAGAAGATAGATAGAAGATAGAATGCCTTTATTGTCATTATACAGATGTACAATCAGGGAGGGGAGAGGGCAGCAAATGATCCTCTGTGCTGTCTTGACTACCCTCTGAAGCCTCTCTGTCTGCCTGAGTGCAGCTGCCGTACCATACTGTGATACAGTACGTCAGCAGGCTCTCGATGGATGAGCGGTAGAAGGTCAGCAGCAGGTTTGAGTCCAAGTTGTTCTTCCCGAGGACCCTCAGGAAGTGAAGTCGCTGCTGAGCCTTCTTGATAACAGCTGTGATGTTATCTGACCAAGAAAGATCAGCAGAGATGAGGACACCAAGAAACCTGAAGGTGTGGACCCTCTCCACAAGCTCACCATTGATGTAGAGGGGGGCTGGGTCAGTCCTG
>VOQJ01043407.1:0-10822 GCA_015052665.1 Apistogramma diplotaenia
CTTCGCATCTTTGCAAACCCCCCCGATGAAGGGCCCCCCCCCCCCCCCGCTCCCAGGAAACCGTGCCCCTCCTCTTTTTGTGGGTTTCTCATTGTATTAAAAGAAAACGACGTGTTTGGATGTTTGAAACAAGGTGTGTGACCCAGACTAAAGTCTGTAGCCTTGAACACTGTGCATCACTGAGACACATTTTAGAGCTCTAATCAAGAGAATGCTCAGGGGGGGGTTAGTGAGTGAGGGGCTGAAATTAGACTGAATTCTTTGTAATGTCCTGAAAAGAAGCCAGATTTAGATGTACAGGTGAAATCTTCATAAAGACCATGACTGGCCAATCAGATTTAGTCCAGAAGTTAAATCTGAGGTTGGAGTTCAAGTTTTTTTTGTGCGTTTTTTGGGGGGGGGCTTCTAAATAGCTTCAGCATGTTTCTTATGTCCTTCGGCATTGCCACTCAGCATGTGTCCAACAGGAGTGCATCTCGCTTCCATCTCACGAACACAATCTGCAGAAGATGGCATAGTCAAAGTCTCTAAAAGCGCTTCAGTCTCCCCTTAAACTGTCACTCAGGACGGCACTGCACAGCTCTGCAGTTCATCGCACAGCATCACAAATGACTCTGTCATCAACAAAAACAAAGTGAAAAAAAAATCCCAAGTCTTAGATTCCTACTGTTGCCTACAGCTCCTTGTAAATAGCTTTCATCATGTCTCCCTCTACCCCGGAGAGAGAAGGAACAACAAGAGGGAAGGCGAGGCTCTGTCATGTAGTCCACACGAGATGGAGACGAAGCAGTCAGAACAATGGGATGTGGAGGAAAGGGGCTGGGTTGCGGGGGGGTTGTGGGAGGAGTGTGAAAGGAAAACAAAGTGGATGGGAAAAAAATTGGAGGAGCTTGTATTTGCATAGCTCCTTGAGACCGGAGAGGAGGCAGTGTGAGGTGAAGCCAAATGGGGGTATTTTTAGAGGAGGAAATGTGGCTTGTTTGTAATTTTTGAGGCACTTTCTTGCCTGGAAACTCGCCTCTGAGGTCGGAGCTCTGGGCAGCTGCAGCCCTCAGACTGCCTTCGGATCTGTCAAACGCAGATTTCAGGAGGCTGCGCAGAGTTGACGGACACTGGGGTAGTCGTGGGGAGAAAAAATAACAGGAAGAGGAACATTGATTTTCCTTTTGCTGAATTAGCAACGATCCTTTTGCCATTTTGCTCCATCTTTTTTCCTCTTGCTAATGGCCTTTTGAGGTTTTATTTGATAAGAGGTTTTATTCGATAAGATTCCCTTCTCATAAGCGCTGACTGACATTCAGATGCATTGTTGTGGCTGAGATGCACTTAGTTTTGGCCCTTACAACAAAAACATCCCACAGCACTTTGTATTGTGCTGAATATGACAGACAGGTAGATGCTGTCAGTCAGCAGCAGTGAGTTAGTCTTTCCTTCTGGGCTCACATTGTTCCTTTGAGTTCACAGCTTGTTGTCTCTTGGGATTTATCACCTTATTAGGCCTGACTTAATTGATTTTCAGACCCTTTGGGGGAAAATGTTAAATACAGGATGAGTAAGAAAGCAGAGAGTGAAGGAAAAAGTGCATCATGAGAAGCAGCTTGAGTTTAAGGGACAGTTTGGAGTCCCTCTCCCAGATTGGAGTCTCTCTCCCAGATTGGAGTCTCTCTCCCAGATTGGAGTCTCTCTCCCAGATTGGAGTCTCTCTCCCAGATTGGAGTCTCTCTCCCAGTTTGGAGTCTCTCTCCCAGATTGGAGTCTCTCTCCCAGATTGGAGTCTCTCTCCCAGATTGGAGTCTCTCTCCCAGATTGGGAGTCTCTCTCCCAGTTTGGAGTCTCTCTCCCAATTTGGAGTCTCTCTCCCTGTTTGGAGTCTCTCTCCCAAACTGGGGGCTGATTCTGCGGGACTGTGGCCTGACAGCTGAAGGCTCTGTCTCCCGTTCCACCTTCGTAAATGCCACGAGCCACAAGAAAGTTGCAGTTTGAGAGCAAAGAGCTTCATGAAGATCACATGATGCTGTGATGGGCCGGATCATTCAGGAGGGGAAGGATTTTCAACTAAAAACAGCACACAGTGAGATTCGGATCTTTTAGTTATGAAGACAGGTTCACCGGTTGTTAACCTTGTCTTGCATGTGGTGATCAGCCCTGAATGGTTGGTTGCTGAGAACATTTTGGAATGTATGCAAATCTTCCAGCTATAAAACCAAAACAATGAAATAACCTAAAAGTTGCAAACAAAACTCTGCAGAACTCCAGACCTTCACAATAAGTCTGAATGTGCCAACGCAGCTTTCACAACATGACGGCATTTAATCCACTCGTAACATGAGAATCCTGGACTGAGCTTTAAATTCTTGTTTTATATTCAGCAAATTGCTCATCAGTGTCGATGACGATCATAGAAAAACCCCACAATACCAAATGAGTTACTTAACGGTGTCTGACTGAGATCTTCCCCACATTACAGGACCATGTTAGAAGGCTTTGATAGTAACATTGCTGAGATCAAACCCAGCAGCGTGGGACGCTTCAGAGTGGATTAATGCAAGAAGACGTTAATTAGGACGCTGTGGTCTTGTGTTCTTTCCCATGTAGTTTCCCTTTTAAGCCTGCTCTCTTCTTCTCGCTTTGTCTCACTCACCCTCTTTGGCTCTTCTGACTTTTGATCTTTTGCAATCTGACATGTAAAGTGGAACGCTTGGCTGAGTTTGGTGATGGGCGCTGCTGATCCAGTATTATCCGTGGGCATGGTTAGAGAGGCCGTGGACTTGAGTGGCCTTGCGTGGAAAAAAAAGAAGCGCACTGGCTGTTGGTTGAAATATGTCAAGTGACTCATGTTTATGTTTTCTTGACAATCAATCATTCATGCTGTCTTTCACCTGTACACTCTATACTAACCAGAGGTGGGAAGTAACGAAGTACAAATACTTCGTTACTGTACTTAAGTAGATTTTTCAGGTATCTGTACTTTACTTGAGTATTTATTTTTCTGACTACTTTTTACTTTCCCTCCCTACATTTTTACACAAATATCGGTTCTTTCTACTTGTTACATTCTCAAACAGACTCGTTACTTTAACACGTCTGAGAGAAGTTCTGGTCCTGTTAAGGTGGTTAATAGAAATAATCTTAATCTTAGTAATGAGCGTGTCAGTGCACATCTGAAATCTGTTAGTTAACCACAAAGACTTGAGCTCATCTGCAGTCAGCAGTGGTTTGTTTTTTCAGGTTTCAGGGCGGTTTTGCTTCACTTGGTTCAGACACAGAAAAAACTGATGTTTCACCAGTTTGAGGTTCCAGCTTTTTTGTTTATTTATTTTTATTTACAAACATAAAGCTGCATGTTTGAAATAAAAAATCATTCATCTAATTTTATTGCAGACTGCAGCAGATATATGTCATCATATATAAATCATGAATCGTTATGACATTAAAATGAAGTATGCTGTACTGTAGTACTACTGTAGTAAAGGTCCTCTTGTACACGTTTTCCCGGTGAGCTACTAAAACTGAGAAGACTGCACACGCGTGGTTTAAGTCGCTGCCGCTCTGGTATATTTGGGAAAACCCCTGCACCCCTGTGCTTCCACGTGCATGCGTTGCCATGGTCACCACATTAACCATACATCCTGTCTAGCCTACATATCTGAATAACGATTTTGTAACACTTCACCATCATGCTGATAGTCCCAAATCTCACAATCCTGCAATCTTCCACCGAGTGACTCATGATGACACAGTGACTCTGATCCACCACAGACTGACGCCGTTAGTGACTTCATCTAAAATGGTAAATAACCCCCAGTTTGACTGAACTAAGACACCAGTTGCCTAAATTTAACCTGACCTTCATCAGCATTTTCTGGAAACAGGAACTCATAAACGTTCTTGTTTATGGGAAGATCAACCGATGTTCCCAGCAGCCCTGCCTCAGAAATGCCCTTCACTAACCCTCGGAGCTTCTGTCTCATTTCTGCTGCTTCGAGCGACACCGTGAGCTGAAGGCCTGAGAAGGTTTGCACACACAGCTGGAAATCCCCCACCCTTCCCTGTCTTCCTTCTTTTGCCCCTGCCACACTGAGTCTTCAACGAAGAAGGAAAACAGAGAGGATGGAAAAAAGAAAGTAAAAAGACAATGGGCACTCAGGCAGGATGTTAATGCTGTGACCTTTAGTAACAACACGGCCCTCTCAAGAGAAGGACCTGCAGTAAGTGCGTTTACATGCACTTAAGTCACCGGCTGATTCACGGAATCAGGTTACAAACATTTACATGCACCGTGGAAACCCGGTTATGGAAAATTTGTGTTCTTTCAGTGCCTTGGAAACCAGATTTCTCCTGTAACATCAACGAATTGTGCGAAGTGTACAGTGACTGTAAATCAGCTTCCTGTTTCAACGTATGTTCCTATCATGATGCTGAGCAGACAGAAGCACAGGAAGAGGCAGAAAGACCGAGCCTTCAGCTGTCAAAGCACAGACATCCACAGTCTGAAAGATGGATTCTGAAGAGTTTAAGCTTCAGTCTCTCTAATGCTGCTTCCTTGTATCAACCCAGTCTTCTCTACAGACTGTATATAAAAGATAGCCTACAGATGTTCCCGGTGACTAAAAAAATCGACTAGTCTAAAACTAAGGAACATGGACAATGTTGAAACCTGCCTAAGCAAAGGCATCCTGCATTATGAACACTGCAATGATGTTTTTGCATCATTAAAATTGGAGAAAATAACAGTGGAGAAAACGAGCCGCAGCCTGAGCGCTGCAGCCCCGGCTGTAAAAAAGCTTTTAATGCTTTAAAGTTGGACGTTTTAAGACGCGAGTCTGGGGATCGACTCGCTGTGGAGCTGCCTTTGTCTTCTGCTGGTAAAAACAGAACTTTCTGGATGATACGAAGAGTAAAAACGAGTTGGATTGTGTTTCACGAGCGGCTGTAAATGTTTCTGTTGATGCTTGATATTCATTTTCACTCTGATGCTGTGTAGGTGTTGCATCCATTAGAACAAGTTTAGTTTTTAAAGTTGCACTTCGACTTGTTATTCTTCGTTTTTGGCGAATAACTCCTCTGCATGTGCTGACAGCAGCGTCCCAGAGAAATGATGCTTTTTACCGCATTTCGGTTATAAATGCTTCAGTTACATTTGAATGGGTTTATACAACATTAAACTGGCACCCATGGCAGGCCTGCAGCATACCATGAATCTTGAATTCAGAGGAAACCTTTGGGTTATTTTCCCATAAATTCTAAGCTATTGTTGGTAAAACTGCACAGCCTGACGGATGAGGAGACTTCATGACCGAGACAAGCTGCTGGGCGACTGAGAAACAGTTATATTTCTGTGTGTTGTTATAAAACAGACTTCTATGGATGTGGATGATTCCAGAAGCGCACATCACATAAAAGTGTTGCTGAAGAAACTGCTGAGTGCTGGAGGAGATGCTGCAGTGTTACAGGGGCTGCAGCAGAGCCCACGCTGCTTTAAAACATATAGATATATTAGTGAGTTGCTGTGAAGGTTATTAAACTGCATGGTTAGGAGGGGCTTCCTTTTTAGTGGCCTCCAAACAACAGAAAAGCTTCAAATTGGAAACGTCTCCAAATCGAACCTTTACCCACTCTCAAAAAGCTCGCCATGGTTACCAAAAGACAGATTTTATTTTTTCAACTCATTGACTTTATGTTTGCTTTGAATGCCCAAGGACGACGCATAACGTGCAGCACAAAGTAAAAAGGGAGATAAAGGGAAGCGAGCTGAGGCGGGGACGCCGGTCCAGCAGGCTCAAGGCCCACAGCAGCTCCACCACAGCCTTGGCCCACCTCGCCTCACGGTCTCAAGGCCCGGTTACAGTCCATCCGCACACACGCGCACACACATCCCCGCTCTCATCGAGGCAGCTATCACCATGGGAACCAGCCCCTATTCCTTTCTCAGGAGAAGAATGGGCACCAATCTGTCCCAACCTCTCTCTCTTTTATTGTCAGATTCTCTCTTTCTTCTCTTTTTCTGGCTGCTATAAGCTCTCGCCCTCCTCATCACCTGGACCGATTCCCTGTTTCCTCCTCTCCTCTCCCCACCTGTTTCCCTCCCCTCCTCCCTGCGTGCCTTTGACAGTCATGAGTTTGATTTGTCATGCATAATCTATCCACACTGGGATTTGTACATTTCTCACAAGTGAAACGCGAAACATTATCTCAAGTCAACCTGCACAGAAACCCGTCCTGGTTGTTTTTGAGCGGCAGCCAAAGAAACGTGGTGGAATGAGGCAGGAGGGAAGAATATCCTGTTAAAAAGAGAAAATTCACCGTTGCCCCCTTTTCTCTTTTTCTCTTAAACACGGAGAGATTTCCCGTGAGTGACTCATTGCTTTCTGTGAACTTGCTCCAGGCAGGTCATTTTTTATTAAAGCCAGCTGGAGCTAAGTTCTGAGATTTTCAGACACCCTATCGACATGTCCGTGTTGGACATTACCCAATCAATACTGCTGCAATTTTCTTGACCACCCATTACAACAGAAGTCAATTTGCCTTATAGAAATATCAAGAGGGGTGTTGTTTTCTTTTTCTGTGCTTTGAGGGAAAGCTGCTGCACAACTGGCTGAACGCTGGCTCTCTGGTGTTTGCTGTCTTGCCTGGAGGATTCATCCTAATATGCTGTCTCAGGTCTAAAGAAAAGCCAGAGGCTTGAATAACTTTGTATCTTTAAAGGCATGATCACTGTCATGCTGCAGCGGAGTGAGGGAAAATAATCTTTGCCCCAAATCTTGTAACCAAGCATTTCAGAGAGAAAGCATATGAGCTCCAACAGCTGCTGCAGTCAGGGTGACCAGCCCAGCCTCAGCCCTCGAGCATCGGTCGGAGCCGCTGGCGTGGCTCATTTCCACAGGAGGAGTCGTCTGGTGTCAGGGTTACACAGAAGCCCCAGCAGAACTCACGAACCCTTTGTAGGCCCTTCTAAAGCAGGGCTGTCAAACTCATTTTGCACTGTGGGCCACATGCAGCTCACTTTAGTCTTCAGTGGGCCGGAGCAGAGAAACCTCCTTTCTGCCTGTACACAAGTTCAACTGCAATTGAATCCCAGAGAGATCTGAATAAAAGAAAAACGCTGTATGTAATGCTCATATGCAATAGAGTCGTCTGTCAGCACCACTGTTTGAGCTTAAATTGTAAGAAATGTGTAAAACGACAGAAAAAGCTGGCAGTTCTTTGTCCAGACTGTCCCGTAATTATAGAAATCAGGAAACAGAAAATGTCCTTTTTTTAAAAAATTTGTTTAACTGTGACGCCATCGTAAAAACAAAAAGTGGCAAAAACGGATTCCATCATCTAGCGGGCCGGATCGGTGTCTTTGAGGGGCCAGTTCTGGCCCCCGGGCCTTATGTTTGACACCTATGTTCTAAAGGTACCGTTATCGCTTAGTAGCCACTATTATTGCTGCTGATGCATCAGGGCAACAAAGCCTGTGAGGGTCTGTGACATCACATCTCCAGCACGGTTGTCTCATAATCACGGGGTTTCAAAGCCTTCAGGTGGAGCCTTTGGTGTGGACCGGGTCGGGTTTTAAAAACTGACCGGCTGCTCTGTACCGTTCTTCTTCCTGCCCTCCTCATCTGCAGCACGAGGAGGCTTCCACCACAAAGAGCCCTGGAGCATACTAGTGACGCAGAGCAGAGCGGCGCTTCTGGGATGTTTCTGAAATGCGCCGCGGTGCGTTTAGCGGAATCGCAGGTATCGGCTCAGCGGACACAATTAGTTCCGGCGGTCGTGTCACAGCCAGAACAGGACGCAGACACCTGCGGTGCCGTTCAGACTCACGCCTGATCCACCAGCACAGAAACCTGCCATGTTTACGGTTTAAAGACGCAATTATTATAGATTTAATTCGAATTATGCTAATTATATTCATGTTTAACAAATGACATCAGAGTTTTTGTCCTAAATGTTGAATCTTAATGTAAATATCTATATTTATAAGCATTAAATATCCCTCGACCCCTATCATATTTATATTAAAATTATTATTCACCTTCAGGCTTTGTGAATATTCATTTTGGCCCACATCTGAAGCTCGTGTTTCTCAGCATTAAAACAACGACATGAAATCAGATGGAAACTGAGGCACTTTAATAATAATCATCTTTTAGATACAAATGTATGAGATCCTCCGGTGTTTTGTTGATTCTGGCTGTTAGTCCATACATACTCAGTGGAGACGAGTGCACGTTATGGTTTGCACCAACCAGCATTTGCCAATTACCTTAATCAAATTTCACACCCCACCGGGGGATAGACTGTGCCCGGATCAGATAGCAAACATAAGTTGATTAAAACATGTTTGCTAAAAGACTGGAGCGAAAGAAAATCAACACAGCTTCAGGAAACACACAAGCTGCTGGCTGAGAGAGGCTGAACAACCATCAGAGAAACTCGGAAACATGACTGCTGCAGCACGCTGTGGCAAACAGGTTTAAATACCTCAACAATGAACGCTCCAGAATGTGATGTCAGGCTGATTTGTTCACCTGAATTTACCTAAAATTGTACAAAAACAGATGCGTTAAAGAAAGAGTCTGGCACAGGGTTGTGTTTACCGCTCTGTGGCATCACACCTCCTTTAACAAGCACTTCAAAGCATTTGGTGGTGGTGGAGCTAACTGTCGGAGGTTTGACGTGGCGTGATGTTGTCCTAAGCTTACTGAATATAAGATTTCAGCTGCTCAGCACCTCGACGCTAATCGAATCATAGCATCTTTAATAATCATCGTTAATCTTTCACAAATGTGCAAACTGATGCTAACAAGGGTTGTCAAAAACTGATACTCGGATACAAATCAATACTAAAATTTACTATCAGATTAGATTTTCGTTTGCGACCACTGTTAATGTGTTAAGCTGCTAGTGAGGGGAGGGGCACACAGCCCCTCCCCTCACTAGCAGCTGAGCACATGAACATGAACAGCACTGAGGTCAGAGAACTATACACTATATGACTATAGTGATCAGTATAGTGATATATCACTATACTATCCACAGTAACTGACACTGAAAGCTGTTTTCTGTATCTACATATGATGCTAGCTGCAGAAAGGCCACAGCTGAACATGCTAACACACACGATAAAGTGGAGTATGTTTTCTTGTTAGAGCTACATGATTTTTGCAAACCCATGAGAAGAAGGATACAGTGAATGCATCATATATATAAGTGTAAATCCTCTGGTTTCATGTGCAAAAAGAATTATTGTTCTATCTTATGTGGTTGCAATTCTACGGGCATTTAAAATGAGCTACCTGCTATCCGGCAGCCACATCAATCACCTGTTGTTGTCATTAAGGCTGCAGCTAATATCAGAACAACAGCCTTTCTGTAACTGTCTCAGCTGTGTTTGACAAAAGCAAAGATACCTGAGTTATAACGTACACTGTTTACTGCAGAGCCTCTGAATGCTGTAAATAACTTTATGTACTGGAGATGATGGAACTCCCAAATAGTTTTATGCTGAGAAACAACTTTCCTGTGCAGCCTTTCACAGAGAATCTTCACTCCTCAGCTTCTCTGGGATGTGCTTTTTTATGTGCTAATTAACCTCGTTAGTTGGACTATGTTCCAGCAGTGTTACAGGCATCAAAACGAGCGCTGCACGTGCGTCTGTAACGAGTTTTGGAAACATTTGGAGTTTCATGTACCAAAGGTTTCTCAGGTAATGATAATAAATCATTACTAAAGTCATAAATCTGTACTTATAAATGTTAGTACGTCATCAATAAAGGTTAATGAATCTGACACTTAAAAACAAAATCACTTCAGCAGAATAATGTTGTCAAAGTCATTAATAAACAGTCGTTAGACACACTCTAATAAGCTGTCACCAAAGGTCAGCAAGTTATTTGCATTTCTGAATGTTAATAAATCATTTCTAAAGCTTTTCTGTTTTTTACAGCAATCAATCACACGTGCAGGTGTAAATGTTACAGGAAAAGGTTTTCATGAATGCACACGACTCACTAACGCAGCCTGCTGAAGCCTGATATTACATTCAAATGAACTTTAGAAAGCATTTTAGCAGCGTGTGAACAGGAGCGATGATTACACCTGTGCGTGGCAGCGTTGTGCTCAGACACAAAAAGGCACAGAAATGTCGTGCAAGAAGGCGAACAGCAGGTTTTCACAGCAGGGCAAAGCGAACAAATGTATCTACTTTTTCTAATGCTGCGAGTGCCACGATTAAAATCTATGACCATAACTGGATATCTGTGCACATTAAACCATGTCACAATGCTTTCTTGCAGTTTCAGTGAATTAACCTTCTGGTTACTTCACCTTTTGCCCTGGAAATGACGCCGTCTTCATGTCACATGACCGCGGAGCGAATTCCAAACCACAATCGCTTCCACATTTCCACAAACTGTGCTTGCAGAGCGGTCAGTGTGAGAGTGTGGGGCTTCTGAGGAGAGCTTTCCCCTCTGTGTGTTCATGTTCTCATGTCATACAGTATGTATGTGTGCATGCTCATGTGTGCAGTACAACCTGTGCTCAGTGCTTGTTGGTACGTTTTCCCTCTGATGTGCAGAGAGGCGACAAGGTTGTTGTGTGGTTGTGGTTCCTTTCACGTGTGTGTGTGTGTGTGTGCTCCATTGTTCTGGCTGTGTTTTTAATGTCTTTGAATATCAACACTATTAATGTTCATTAGCATCTTAGTGGAAAATGTTGGCTCGTCCTCACAAACTTAAAAGGCTTCTGGAGGAGAGTTAAAGATTTGTTTTAGGGTTCAGAGTTTAGGTTAGAGCTGGGTTAGGCAACGTGTGTGTGTGCGTGTGTGTGCGTG
>VOQJ01043411.1:0-11258 GCA_015052665.1 Apistogramma diplotaenia
AGTGGCATCTCCTGTGGCAGCCTGTCCTCAAAGTGAAAACGTAGGCATTGGTCGTTTCTGCAGTCACGGATTACGACCAATATTTACGTTTTGGAAGGGGAAAAGGCGACACCTAGCGGTCGCGGACAAAAGTGCGTTTAAGTAACGTGTTCGGTTTTCGCCGGCAGACCACAGAAAACGACAAAATTATCGATGTCGTCACATTCCTCACACTACCCTAACCTCAACCATTTGTTATTCATGTACAGAAGTCATTATATTGTCATTTGATACCATGACAGGCTGGAGGCGAACCATGAACGTTCACACTGATAGATTACTATTCTATCCTTCGAGCCACGGCGACATTACCCACGGACAGGTCCGTACGACACGCGATGCCTGAGGTGGGCGCGGTCGTTTGGAAACGTAAATATAGGTCGTATTTCGGGGACCTGCAGAAACGACGGATGCTTACGTTTCGGTTGGAGGACATGTTGATAAGGACACATGCATGCATATATAAATATATATATAAAAATCCCAATTCGGCCTCATTGAGCCAGTCAGATCAAATCCAGAACCTCATTGTGTCTTGACCTATTATTTCTGCAATCGCTTATTTGAGTTTTTGATTTTCCCTTTAACTGAGGTTATTTTTGTGGTTGTTTCTGAACCAGAACTATAATCTATAACATTGACAGTATTTTACATGAACACTGATTCTGTTGTCTAACACATTCACTGATAGAGACTCTGGAAAGAAAGTGTCGTTCAGCCGAATATTAGCTGCCACAATGAGCTACACATAAAACAAATATATAAATAAGACAAACTGAGACCTAATAGATTATTTCATAATGGTTCTGACATAAAAAGAAGAATTATTAAAGTGCGGTTAATAATTCTAAGTTACACATGTATAGCTGGCTTTGCTACAAGGCCCTATAAACTCTCAGCTATATTAACAGGCAGGCCACATGGATAAAAATGCACCTGACATACATTCTGTATTTCCCAGGTCTCTTTACCATTGTATACTTCTGAGAGCTGACCTGATGTGATTTTGCCACTGCAACAGAAATGTCAACACACACTACCTTTATCCTATTACAGCCACAATGTCTTCATTCATCTCTAACAAAGCACTGACATCAGGGGACTATATTTTACTTTGTACTGAAGGTCTTCAGACAGCAGTGGAAATGCCACGGTGCATATGCACCTCTTCATTACCTCACGCTGCATATATATATATCACAGAAGATGAGTGTGTCACTATTTGAAAGGTGATTTCCCTGCGGTGGCTCACAAGGAAACGAGCAGAGCCGCGAGCAGCGGGGGTCTCTGGACCAATATGGCAGCCTGGGGGCTCTTTTATGTCACCGGTTAGAACTGAAATAGCTTCCTCCGTGACATTCGCAGAGTCTTATTGATCTTGCTGTCAGGGAGACTCGAGGATGGCCACAACTGCTTGATGTAATTCAGGACTAAGAAAGCCCTATAAATCATAACTTGTTGGGGTGAACGCATTCAACCCAACAAGTTATGATCGGTACTGCAAAGGAGAGAACAGTTCCCTGTGACTACGGCACAGGAAAGGACTCTTTGCAGTCCTGTGAAAAAAACTACACCCTTAGTGCTTTGTGGGAATAAAGAGGGTAGTATAGGTAGCACCCAGGTGCTGCTATTAAGTACACTTGATTAGCAGCATCAGGAAGTGTGAACACCAGTTCTGGACGTTTGCTGATTTGGAGCATTTGAGACAACATTGTCAGGAGTAGAGCAGATGTCCCAGAAATCCACCTCAAGGTCACAACATGCAATGTTCAGAGAAATGGTAACAAGAGCTACATCTCAAAGTCGACATGCTTCAGTTTGTATGTTAAATGTTAAAGTTCATGACAGTACAATTGTGAAAAACACTGAATAATTCTGGCTGGTTGAAGGGCTGCCAGGAGGAAGCCTCTTCTCTGAAATGAACATGGCAGCACACTTAGGCTTGCAAAGTTGCATCTGAATAAAACACGACTTCAGGAACAATGTCTGGAGACCACGGTGATGTGCTAAGCCCATAATGCACTGTTTATTCTGTCACCCCCAAGACCTGGGCACCTTGCAGTAATTGAGTCATGCTTGAACTCCTCTGTTTATCAAAGTAGAGTCAAGTGTGAGGCCATCTGTCCGACAGCTAAAGCTTGGCTCACTGGCTCCCGCAACAGGACAATGATCCTAAGCATACCAACAGTGTGGCTTAAAGAAAAAAAAGAATCGAGGTGTTGCAATGGCCCAGTGAAAATCCAGAGCTCAACATGACTGAAACCCTGTGGTGAGATCTTCAGAGCTCTGCATAAATGAATGGCCACAATCCTCAAAGAGCTGAAGCAACATTGTAAAGAAGAGCGAGCCTAAATTCTTTCACAACGACAATGACACGAGAGACTGATAAAGACATACATATAATGATTATTTCAAGTTATTGCAGCTAAAGGTGCTTCTACTGATTTTTGGGGTGCACATAGTTTTTCCACACACACAGTTTGACTTAGCTAAAAGAAACAGAGCAAATGTCACGTGTTGTCCATCTGACGTATTTAAAACATTTCAAGAGTTGCTGAAGAGCAGATATTCTCTATGATGTCTTGACATGTACAACCTAAGAGGATCTACTTTCTTTTTGCCATGACTGTATAGTGCATGGTAAAGTCAATAATATAGTTATATGCGAGTTACTTTACAGTGTAGGCATTTTCTTACATATTTTATATACTTTTTCCACAATCCAAAGGCAAATGGGTGCATATCTGTGTCTGCTGAACAGCCTATAGGAATGTCCTCCCTACAAAAAGAACCTGAGATTGGCCAAACTGCTAAACCCTGAAAGAAAGCCAAGCGTAGAAGCTCAAGTCTAGATTCATATCAGCCTAAATTAATTACATCATTCTTAAACTTTGAAACTTAACTGTGAAATTTTTGCAAGATGACACAAATTTCCAACTTTCAACTGCGATACTGCAGCCTTGTCCGTATTTCTATTTTTTTCCACACATTTAACAATGCAAACATTTTCATAATATTCAACATTAATTGTGTGTCTTTATTGCTTGGTTGTCATTTTGTGACATCTCTCTGAACATGAAGCCGATTAGAAAGCTGAGGAGAGGTCCACCCAGAGAGATGAGGTTTCTCACTGGCAAATTAGCAGTGCAGTGGAGTCGTGTTAGTACGTAGCGCACCTCTGAGAAACGTATTTAAAGTGTCTGTTACAGCTGTATGGAGCTAATGAGCGCTACAAAGATGACTTGTTCCCACTAAAAACGCAAATGTGACCCCATAGTCGTCTGCACAGTTTCCCTTTATCTTACAATTACTCCTCTGATACTGTAATGTGAGTTTCTGTCTCAACAGAAAGCTATATGTTTATAATGCCATGGTATGAAAAGAACAAAAGCCCTTTATGTTGAACATTTTTCACTTTGCTTCTCCATTTACATACAGTTATTATAAAAACACCAAACTAGGCCCTGAAGTAAAAATCTGACATTTTCACATTACAAAAATACCACAGTTTCTCTGTCTCGTTACAGTACAATTCAACAAGGAAGTGTCCATAAGAGCTCGGACCTTTGCAGTTTGAAATGGCTCCCTCAGTGTGCACGCTGGTCTGCTCCTGTTTGGTAATGTGCAAATGAAAGATGAGCAGAAATCCTGGAAATGTTCCATGTAATTGGTGCTTAGGCTTTAAGAAAAACTTTGCAAAGAATGTGTGTGAATGAGCCATTTTCATTCATACTTTACTCATTTAATGGATCTTTGGCAACTCTGCTAGTTCGGAACATTTTGAAATGGCATTTCTGTGTTTTACTAAATGCATTTAGAAGCTCTGAGTCAGGCGGTGCTCATCAGACACCTAAAGCACTCCATTAAATGATCTATTCTATCAAATGCTTCTGAACAGGCAGGACATTTTAAATGCACGTAAGACTTAAAGATTTTTCTTGTGTTCTGACAGAAATGTATGATCTTCAGCAGTTGCTTGTCTCTGATGATCATTTTAAGTATTTTAAATAATGTGTGCATTGTGTTGCAAAATGAGTTTGCTTTACAGGAACCACAAAGCACAAAACAATGTAAAGTTAAGTACAACATTAGTTCAATTTCAACAGCAGTGCATCATGTTTTCAAGGTTAAATGCATTGGATAACCCATTAAAGTGACACATAAGATCTGACACTGATTTGACAAATACTGTAACGCTTCGCATCAAAGAGTATAAGTGCCTGCATACAGTGTAGCACTTGTGGTACAAGCTTAATTTAATGTCACCTTGTGTGAGATGGATCTAATAAAAATCTGTGTGAAGCTCATAGATGGCGTGATGGGTGTGTTGTGAACTGCAGCCCTGTGAAGTCAATAAAAAGAACATTAGAGGAGGAATCATCAGCTCAAAATCACACTTAAATACAGTTTGCAAATGAATGTACAGAAGCCTAAAGGGGGGAAACAAACTGTTACATCAGCCTGAAACCAAAAAATGTAAACACGGGGACAGAGTGTTCCACCTACACTGAAAGGGAAATGACTGGTGGCTCTTCAGTGACTCTTCAGAATGCTTAAAAGCTGCAGGGTGGTTGAACACCCGCCTCTCATGATGTCTCTGAATGTGTACTGATAGGTCAGAGAACCTAGAACTACTTTTTATGAGCTTTTAGCAAAAAATAAAAACTGGTTTCAGGCCTTAGGCTGCGACGCACAGGCAGGAAGAAGCGATGTTTGTGCCTTAACTCACTAAAATGATTTTCTAACATTTAACTGACATTAGACTTGGTGCTAACGTGTTATGAGGGTGGTAACAAAACGCTCTAAAGTAGAGAATATCTATAATCTTTCTAGCTAACTGTAGCCATTTGTGTTAGCTTTTTAATCCGACTACTGTAATATTATGGAGCAGACTGTTTTCCATCCAAAAACCTTAGTTTTCATTTGAAATGGCAAAATACTGACTGCAGCTGCTCCATTTGAACAAACGGAACAGTTGTGGACCCCTGAGAACTTTCATTTCATCCTGGAACAGCTGATTAAAATTTTACTGGACTTTGGCTCTCAAGAATACAACTTTGACCTGAAGCAGCAGCAGAAGAAAGAAAGAAAAATAGCAGAACAAATCATTGTGTGACTAGTGGAAGCCACAACTGACTCAGTTTCATTGATTTCTTCCCCCACAATCAGTTTGGTAGTCTCTGCTGAATCAGATCAATAATGTCCAGTGCTTGTGAACTCTGCAGGGTGAGCTTCTGCCAGATGGGACACGGCCTCTGAGCCTCAACCCCTATCCAATCAAACCCTCCGTGTTTCCTCTCTGTGCGTTGGGGCTGAAAGCAGAAATTGCTTTCAAAGTGCCAATTAAGGTTCTTTAATGAGTAAGTTCTTCTTGGCTAAGACCCCAATCCTCAGACAAATATAATAAATCAGACGGAGGAATCAGAAGACAAAGACTGTGCAGCCCATACGTATGGTTTTCAACTTCAAATCCCACAGCTGCAAGAAACATCCAATCAGAGAGCGGCACTTTTCGGCACTTCAAGGTACCACTGAGAAACATTGAGTGAGTTTTGGAATAATGATGCACCTCTGGAGCTGTTTGTTTCAGATTGAATTGAACTGTTGTGTTCTGAATATTCAAAAACTGTGATTTCATGGCTCTGACTGGAGTCATCTCCATAGCAACTTCTATGTGGGAACTGTGGGAACTACAGTACTCGGTGGTTTTTAGCGACTGAAAAAATTTTAAATTTCATACAAATGAGGCTGTAATATTTATAAACGACATGTGTTAAATAACCCTCTGGTATCATTTACTCCTACAGGACTCTAACGTTATTGTTAGCTCTCTACATTAAGATCTGGGGAGAGCCAGGTCGATTAAAAACCCCTAAAAAGATTGTTCCCACCTCGTTTGAGGCTGTTGGACATTAAGCAGCGATTTTTGTTCTCTTGTAGTCTAATTGGAACCAACACATCGGCTGATAATTATGTTGAAGTACTGACCACAAGAGCAACAGTTCTATGAGCAGATTGAATGAATTAACACAGCCAGCTGGAAGGCACTAAGAAGACAGCATTAATGGCAAAATAAACAGCGAATGAATAAAACCAGCCCAGCTCTTAAATTAAATAAATGCTCAAGATAATGGTTGAAAACTCACTTTATTGAACTTCTGTGTAATTTCGGCGATCCGTTTTCTAAATTATGTCCAAGATCTAGCCTTCCCCGAGATCTCGCCATTTAAGAGACAAAACAAAGTTTCAAATGTTTGCATGTTTACGCATTTATGATGTGCCTGATAATTCTGGTGAAACATCCTTTATGTTTAATGAGGACAGATGTCTCCCATCTTTTGATTTGCTGCATTAACAGCATCTTTTATTTAAGCTTTATTCAACTCATATATTTCAAAACGATCACAATCACATTTCATGTGAACTAACAGGCTGAGCTGGTAATTTGTGGGTAGTGAAAAAAAAAAAACACCCAAAAAAGTGACCTAAAGCCTCAGCCTGGGCTTTGCTTTTTACAAGATTCGCTGCAAGTCTACGCTTATCCTAAGACTGGTAAAGGTGACTAGGGTGTAGCCTTGAGTCTGCAATGGAGCACAAAAGTAGCAAAGGCCTCTGTCACACAGGCCTAGTGATCAGACAGCAGCCCCCTGGCAATGCCTGCTCCCAAGGGAAAATGTGCATTCCCTGACTGGTTGGGGAATAGTTGCTGGAGGTTGCTGAAGGAAATCAGTTGCAATTGCTTAGGTTGCTAGCAGATTGTCATGATGAGTTTGGATGGAGGATGGCAATGTCTCTACACTAACAAACCACCAACCAATTAATAAAGTTTAGCATAATGCAGTAATAGTAGTGCCTTACCAGTAAAATCAACACATTTCAAAAGATGCAGCTTTTTTTTGGTAAATGATAAAAGGGCTGTTCTTATGTAACCAGTTTGCATCACACTCACAATTTACACTCACGATTTAGCAAGTTGGCAAACGTTTGCAGACAAATTGACGTCTTCCTTACAAGCTACAGACAAAAGTGGTAATCTGCTATTGACTAAAGCAATCACAAGGAGGTTTTCAATGCAGTTTTCAGACACAACAGAGACTTATTCAAACAGCATCATTTGAAGAAAACTTTCAGCATCAACACAAGAGTCCAAGCTACTGAAACCTACTGAAGCTATTGCTCGGGATGTGTCTCTGATCAAAATCCACATGGGCTGAAATGAAAGAGCCGCTCCAGTTCTTCAGAGGTCCCAGGTTACAGGTTAGAAAGTTCCTACAGTTCAAAAGTACATTTCCTTCTTTGCAGCGCACAAAGACTTTAAAATCTAGTTGGCTGTAAAAAAGCTGATTTCCAAGGATTCAGTAGAGGCAAACTTCATTCAACTGACAGGGTGCTCGAGTGCACATGATTCTGATTCATTTTCCTGACTGGTCAGCTCTGCAGAAGGGGACATCCCATTAGCTATCACTGTGTACATGTTGTGGCTATTTCAAGTTAGTGGATGATTTTCAATTCAGTTCAATTTTATTTATACAGCGCCAAATCACAACAGTCACCTCAAGTCACTTTTTATTGTGAGGTAATAACAAACTGTACCTTAAAATTTGGGATACTGTTAATTTGGGATGCCTCCCCTCCCCTATGCCCTACAGAAGGCATGTTAGACTAATAGCAAATGTCAGCTTTCCAGGTAGCTCCTTAAAAACAGAGATTTTCTCCTGTGATAGTCAAGCGTCTGGAAAAACACATTAACATCTGTCAAAAATCAAAAAAACACAGCGTCAAGGTCTGGTAGTGTTTTCTTCTAGCGCAGATCTGACAGCCTGCACTGTGGTGTGTGGATGCAAAATTACCGGCCCACCGAAATGAAGCACATTTTAAAATGCCCAACAGTTCCTGCTACCCTTTTCTGGTCAGGATGAACAGACGCATGCAGCCAATTATGATGAGTGTTAATGGAGCAGCTGTTTCTGGCGACCTTGAGTCGCACACATGCATCAACACGCCCAAGTTATTCAGAGACACACGAGGACAGTATAATATACATACTGTAAGCTTCCTGAATGTTTACACAAAATGCTTTGTTGTGTGCACAGGAAAGACGCTCTGCTCATGTGTGGTTGAAGCCTAGTTTTTAGCTGCTCTTTAAAACAGAAGCAGAACCAATAGTTGTTTAAAACCTATTTGGACCTCTTGCACACATTTTCAGCTGCTGTCCCAGTGACTGATGATAATAGGGATTTATGACAGTCAGTGATCTAAAGCTGATGGTTTTTAGCTTCTTTCCCATTAATTAAATTTAAATAAGTTTTACATCATAATTATTTGATTTGTGTTAATCTGCTTCCCTATAATTTAAAGTTGGTAGGTCATGATTCACTTGCATGACTCTCACAGTCTTAGCTCACACCTCTGCCCTCTTTGAAATGAATGTGTGTGTGAGCAGCTACTTTTATCCATCATGGTTCCAAATTGAAAGAAAACAGAGGGAGGGTATTTCTGTCTGTACTTACACTAACTCAGCACTGCAGTTGCAGAAATCCAGTTTTATGTCCATTCATCAACTTTTGTTTAATCAGACACTTGCTTGTCTGTGAAAGACACCCTCCAACCATTAGAACAACTGACAGCAGTAATATCTGCAATAACAGAGATTATATCTTTGATAAGTACCATCTTCCTATTGTGGGGTTGGAAGGTGATGTAGGCCAGAACCAGTACCCTTGTGGTTACATTACAGTAAGTATTGGTTACAATTACTGTACTATAGTAATGCGGTATTTATTTTCAGGAGATTGTACTGTAGAAGTGCACCAGATTTCACTTATTCACTGTTCTTTACATGCAGGTTAAATATTTATCTAGCCGTACATTTGGACATTCGCCCATCTGTAACATTCACACACAGTGTTCATTTAACAGAATAAATGCTGTTATGTTGACAGGATTATTTGGTTCCAAGAAAAAGTATCATGTTTCTCTTAAAGGTTTTTTGTAATTTATGAATACAAGACACATATTTCGGTTATGAAAATGCAGTAACATTTCATGAACTTGTGGTTCAGGCTCTTGAGCACTGTAGAAGTCTGTCTGTTTTAGATCTTTAAGCCTAGGTTAGAATACAGCTTCATACTCGGCTTTGAGAGCAAAATAGCCTCTGTGGTGTTACAATGAAAAACCGAACAAGCATGTTGGTCTTTGGTTGCTGCAAATTTTAAAAAGTAGACGTCCTTTTCATCCTCAAAGGAAGCACAGCAGACGAACCTTTGTGACTCAAACTGAGTCCTGTGTGGTGCCACTCTGCTCGCACCTGCCTGAGACAACCATATTAAGGGTGTCTCCTCTATATGTAGTCATACAGTACAGATCCAAGAATATAGGATTTGCCTTACAGGCATAACTTGCAGTTGTCCATCCTTATTTGGACATCAACTTGTTATTTGAAACTTACTACTGTAACAGTAAAAAAAAGTAAAAGAATAACAGCTCTAATTAAATAAAATTGTTGAATGATAGTGATAACTGAACATGAAATTTAAAAAAACTGTAAAACGATTTTCTTTGTTGGTTCAGTGCTCAGGCAAAGATAAATTATTTCAACCAAGCAGCTCTCAGAACCAGGACCTACAGGCCACAGCCACCCACCCACACACACTTCAAACTACCAAGTAAAGCCAGAAGTTAAGAGTCTGACACTCACCACACTTCAGGCAGTGATTTCTGGCAGTAACCGAACTAGATGAGCGAATAACAGAAAGACCTTCCACCTATTTATCTTCTTTTTTCCTTTCATTTGCACATGGCTGATAATTACCATGATGGCTTTGTATTAAAGAGCTTCTGTACAAAGGAGGCAGAAAACCAAAACGAGAATGGGAACGAAACAGGACTATAAAGTGCACGTTCTGTTTGTTGTTGTCGGCCACGAAGCTCCATCCATATACTGCCTGTTTTCAGCAGCAGTTAAAAAGACTGTGCTGAAGGTGGTTTTGCACTGTCATGGCTGAGCTTCATAGCGGCCGATGAAATGCTTGAAAAGCAAAATGTACAAAGAGTATTACTTTGTACTTTAAGTACCTTAACAGTAATTTGTAATTTTTAAGATATTTTTTAACAATTCATTCTAGTGCTGTGTGAAAAGATAAAAAAATATAGACTTGACACAGAAATACTAACAGACACAGCACACAAACCAAAGACCACAGGGAAATCTGAACAGACAAATAACTGAGACCAAAGGTAATAATAAACTAAGAAAGTAAACTGTCAGAAAACCCAAAAATCACATATACAAAAAGTAACAACACAGTGGGCCACCGGCCCAGCACCATGACAGTACCACATTACACCGTGCAGAATCATCTGCCAGTGCAATCCTCAGACTCCAGCTTCCTTTCCACTGTCTTATATTCAACATTACAGAATGCAAACGTAAAGCAAAATAGCTTTGTGACACAAAATAAGACTCAGTGCCAAGCTGATACATCAAGAGAGATCAAGAGCAAACTCTGAAATGGGAATTGGCAGGGGGGGCAATGGGGCAAAGAGAAAATGAGGGAAAAAGCTCGTCATTCAGCAGCAGACCTGCATGCGAGGAGCTCAGCAGGACTGTGGTGGAGTTTCCTCACTGCCTGGGAGCCATCTGTATCTGTCTGAACAGATTGATGAACGCACGGCTTCACATATACAGTATGGATCAAATCTGCCACCAAAACCAGGTTCTGGCCTATTTACATCTTATTATAGAGATGGGGAACGTCCTTTTCCTTCATACACGCAAACAGAACATACAAGAGTCAATACACATTCATTTTTCTGTCTTCATATCAACAAGCGGAGATATTGATTTGTCCTCACATCAACCCTGTAATTGCCCACCTTGCTGTCAGTCATTTTGATGCAATCCTCCTTTGTTCCACACAGTAATATGAGTCAAATGCTCCCGCTGCTCTGTTACATTGATTGGCTGCTGCTTCAGGTTTACCATAAAGGCTAAGAGGTGAACGGTCATCCCAGCAACCAGGTCTGGAAGAGATGCTCTCGCTGTCACAGGTTGCCAACTGAGCGTAATGGTAAATGGACTAAATCTTATTTTCTACTCTTCTGAGCACTCAAAGCGCTTTATACAACCTGTAAGCTAAGTGCTTATTATCTAACATTCACACTCCAACGCTTGTGTCGGACAGCAACTTGGGGTTCAGTATCTTGCCCAAGGATACTTT
>VOQJ01043412.1:0-10696 GCA_015052665.1 Apistogramma diplotaenia
AAGTCGGGGGGATACAAGAATACTCACCCCAGCTCGCCGCCTCTCACCAAGGGCAACTCCAGAATGGAACAGAGTCCAGCCCCTCTCCAGGAGACTGGTTCCAGAGCCCAGGCCATGCGTTGAGGTGAGCCCGACTATATCTAGCCGGTACCTCTCAACCTCACGCACTAGCTCAGGCTCCTTCCCCACCAGAGAGGTTAGGTTCCACGTCCCAATTGCCAGTCTTGATAGCCGGGGATCGGTCCGCCAAGGCCTCTGCCTTTGGCCACCGCCCGACACACACTGCACCCGACCCCTATGATACCTCCTGCGGGTGGTGGGCCTACAGGAGGGCGGGCCCACGTCGCCTCTTCGGGCTGCGCCCGGCCGAGCACCATGGGCTAATGCTCGGCCACCAGACGCTCTCCGTCGGGCAACCTCCCCAGGCCTGGCTCCAGGGTGGGGCCCCGGTAACCCTATCCCGGGCAGGGTAAACTGTTCCCTTGGTATTCTGCTCATCGGGGTCGTCTGGACCGCTCTTTGTCTGGCAATGATTCAGAATCTAGAAATAATGCAATGCTACTATCAGTTACATGCAGCACGTATGAGAACTATGGATATGCAAAGGACTGTTACTGACTATCCTGGCTTAAAAACAGCTGGTCACCCACAGCTTAATAAAGGGAGCTACTATCACAAACCTGAGATGAATGGAAATACTGCTGAACAAAATCATTCATAAATAGTACGCACTCACAGATCTCCACTTAAATTACATGTACTGTACATATTTAAAATGAACAATAATGTCTAAAAAGCACTGGTAGAGCCCAGGAGCAATTATAATAAACACAACTACGTCTTCATTTAAAATGTTCTCCATACCTAAAAGTTTCTCACCACTGCTGACACCCCTTTCTGTCAGTCTCTCCCTCTTACTCCTTCCTTGGTCACTCTTTCTCCTCCCCGTCACCTTGTGCTTTCTTTTTGATTAAAGTGTGACTCTCTGGGATTCCTGGACATTGTCACCTGACAGACCTGCAGGCAAACTCCTCTCACCAGCTGCTGTTTAACGCTGATTATCCTCCTATTTTTTGGTACCAA
Source organism: Apistogramma diplotaenia (assembly GCA_015052665.1). NCBI lineage: Eukaryota > Metazoa > Chordata > Actinopteri > Cichliformes > Cichlidae > Apistogramma > Apistogramma diplotaenia. The sequence goes on from VOQJ01043412.1 coordinate 1,084, forward strand.
AGCTCAGGCTCCCAGTTTACACTTTAACAATTCTAGTACCTTGTTTCAAAGGTGTTGAGCCAACTCATTTCTGTATATTTTGCTCAGAACATGGGAAATAGCTGCAGCGATTCACTACACATGTGCAAGCATACATAGAAATACAGCATATGAGGCAAAACACAGTTTGTACAATTCTAACAAGCTTGAAAGTCAATATTTGGTGGGACCACCTTTATTCTTCGGCACAGCCTGAACTCTCTTCAGGAACAGTTCTCCAGGCTGAAGGACATCCAATGATGTTCTCAGTCAAGATGATCACACACTGCTTCAAGAATGTTGAGTTCTGGGCTCTGGGGAGGCCAATCTATAACCGATAGTATACAGGTGTGTTTGGGACATTGACAATCAGAGGGTTTTGAGATGTTACTGCATGGTCAGACTCTGATGACACTTCTTGTTTATGCTTGAATGATACAGAGGTCAGACTTAAATGCCTTAACTAACAAAACAAGAACGGCATTCTGAAAATGGTTCTTGGTAAATACAATTCCAGACTCATCACTGCATCAGCTGCTTTTTCTGTGAAGGTTACTGCTTACTCACATGTTGCATATATACATGCAAGTCCTGGTTCTATATTCAATCATTTATGACCTGCATTTGTCATTAATTAGATTTATTGTATTATTGTTGTGTCTCAACCTGCAAGACCACACACAGTCCCTAGAGATCAAAAAACATATATCAGTCCCTTGGCTTCCTCATTGATCCCAGTTGCCATCCTGTTTCCAAAGAGAAATATATCTGGGTGCAAGTATTCTGCCAACCAAAGCAGACTACTCTCTGGGTCTGCTCATTCTTGACCAGCTAATTTGCACTGCTCTTTGTAGATTGCCTTGGCCATTATTGAAATGAACTGACTGTAACTGTGTTTTTAAATTAGCTTATAGTTAGTATCTCCTGCAGAACTTTCCACTACCAATGGTATATTTTTGTGATTGCAGCTTTATGCTAATTTGGCCTGCTTAGTAAATCTTGCCGTGAGTCGGAAATGATAACCTACATCATGAACTCATTGTGGCTGTGGAAAACAAGACTGGAAGCCAGTTGCACACAGGTCAGCCACAGCTGGCCAGAGAAATGAATATAGCTCAAAACAATAGGAATAATATCCAAGCTATCAACATGCATGTCATGTAATTCATCAGTTACCCAGCCGGAATAGTAAGCTGGCCACAGGAGGTTAAAGATGCCAGTGATGTAAAGATGCAAAAACTCCCCTCCACCTCACCACATTCCATATACATTTTGAACAATTCCAGTTAAAATTACCAGTAAAAACAATCTCTTGGGTTAATCTGACAGTAAACAGGGATGCAGTTATTCCCGTTAGTCCAGTGTTGAGTAGTTTGAGGTTGACATCGACTACATAAACCTGATATTCATTAACTTTGCAAACAGCTTAAATTGAACCCAAGCACCACCTGAAAACTGAAAGTAATTAGCATTTCTGATTAATGTTTTTCAGATGCACCTTGTGATTACAAGTGCCATCTTGTTGATTTTGTATATAAAATGTCTTTGCTTTTATGATAAAGTAATCAAAGTGCAAAAAAAAAAAAGCATTACAGTGTGAGACTAGATTACTTATTTTAACCATAGACAAATTACAATTTTCTGCAGCAAATGTAAATTATAATCAGACTGGACTGATTCATGATTAATGATCACACGTGCCATGGACCCCCTGTTTAATCTGAAAACAAGAGATTGAAAAGACTGCAAAAACAAAGCAATATTGGTACAATATGTGTTGTGTGTGTTATTAGGTATCTGAGTGAGACACAAAAAGAAATATGTGAAAGAGAGATTAAAGAAAGAAAGAGACGGAGGAATGGAGTGTTAGAACAATCATATTAGGGAATTGGGGTGTATCAGTGTTGTTACGTGAAATGAGGTGCCCCACTCCAGGTTGGTTCCAGGCAGTGAATTGATAGATGAAAAGAAGAAACAACAGTAGTCAATTACAGCAGTGCATGATTAAGCTAAACTAATTAAGACCTCTGGGTAATGGAAGGAAAGGAAACACTAGCCATCCTTTCCTTTTTACAGTGCGAACTCCCAGCACAGAATCTGTGCTGAGGCCTCCTTTATACTCCACGTCCCAGTACTCCACCCAGCTGAACGACTGCCATTTCTACTGTAACTCCCTCACAGTGCCTCTATCCAGTTTACAGTGTCTTTCAGCCTGTGTCTTTGGGTGTATTACTGTGCATGCAAAGCATTGTTATCTTTGTTAGCCAGAAACACTCCTGGCTGGCTCGCTGAAGGAAAGTAAGGAATGTCCATAGATTTAGCTGTGCACATGCTACTTTGAAAGCAACACCTCTAAATAAATTACTCACATTTAGCTTCTGTCATGGAGCCTTAAAAGAATTTGACAAATGGAAACACGTTGATGTGCTTAATTGCAAAGAGTTCAATGAGACGATTGATGGCCCTGCTATTTCTGTGATGTATATATAGAATTAAGCTCACTAATTACCACCTTAAGTTACATAAAAAAAACATAGAAGTAAAAATACTTATGTAGCAAGCTAACACTTAGATGTTTGTTCTACCTTCAGCTAAGTGATGACTAGCAGTGATTTATTGAATCTTCTAACTCGTGAATAAAAAAAATATTTGAAAAATCAATTGTAGAATAGATTATTATGGCCAGTATTTTTTTTTTCATAAATTGATCTTATCTTCATTGCTAACAAACTCATTCACAAACACGGTCTTAATCTGGGATTTCTTAGATGACTTCTCTTTATTTTATATTTGAGAAACTGGTAATAACAGGACTGGTAAAAAAAAAAAGTATAAAACTTAACTATAAATAAGTTGTTATTTTTGCAGTTACTAGCACAAATACTATACAATATTAGCAGTCAACATTTTTTTTTTACCAGTATCAGTTAAAAATATTGAGCAGAAAAGAAATCCACAAGAAAATGACACTGACAGGGTGACCAAGCAGGCCACGTCTGTGCTGCTCACAAATTTATGTCTTATGCAGGATTCCAACGCACGAGAATTCGGTGCTGATTTTATAAAATCAAATTGAATGTGTGTGTGTGGGGGGGAGGGGGGGGTGGCACAGATATGTTGGTGGAAACCTCTCTTAAACCTCTCTTAAACGTCTGTCTTCTCTAAAGCTATAGAATTAAGCATCCTGCCATGCTAATTGCATGACTGCATTTTCCTGCTATGCAGCCATCAAGACAACTTCTACCGCTGTGTATCAGTCAAAGAATGTCAGTGATCCAGCTACTTGTGTTGGAAAGGGAGATGAGAGGAAAACTACATGCCTCTTGGTCCACTGCTTACTTGATGGATTATGAGACATTCAAAACCAGACAAGCATCTCAGCAAATACTGTATATTTGCATCAACTATGCAAAACAAGAAATCAAAGACCGTGGGGCCTGGGATTTGTAAATTTAGAAAACAAAGTGGTGCCTAATTGAGGGAGTTGTTCTAGTATGTTAGAGCTCAGTGGATGATTGGCTGTATTTTTTTTTCTGAGTGAGGTTTTTTTTATTTATTATTATTTATATACTGCATCATTGACTGAGGGGATGTGGATCAATGCAGGTTCATCCTGAACCAGAACACATTAATTCAGCTGACCTGGATCCGCACAGCTTTGAAGTTGTCAGTGATCTCCACTAGTCATCAATTTGCTAGAGCTCATCATTTAGAAAATTTCCCTTGCTCCATCACTTTGCATCCTGGGAATTAAAAGAAGCCTTTTTCCAATTTTTGCTTTGGGTAGGCATGGTGCTGCTTAAAAGCCTGCAGGAAGCAGAAGCAATATGCTGACATCAGGCAAGCTGTTTGGAATTTTGTAATATGTTTTCTTAGTATATGTACATCCCATATATAAATATATTTCACACTTGAACTTATCCTAATTAGCTCATGCCTCCCAGTTGTTGTTGCTGCCTTGATCATTCTCTTTGTCACAGGTCAACCAAAAAAAAAAAAAATTAATTAAAGATAAAGTTATACTTCAGCCCCTTGGCATACTGGCAGATAAGGACTTTTATTGGAACTTACTTCAGGTGCTCCTCTTGAACACAACTTTTGTCACACTATAACACTGTTTCTGTCAGTCAGACTACAGTGGGAAGTGAAGCTTAGACAGGATATCACCATATTTCCACTAATGATAGGGATTTTCTGACATTACACTATCTAAGCTTATTTTAGTTCCCCAAAAAAGCATGTCTCATACAGAGCACTTCTTTGACTTTCCTAATGAACTTACTTCCTATTCAGGTTCAGTCTGCTCAAAATGCCAGCTATTCTACCATCTAATGTCACATTTCCATGTTCAAACGTCAATGTTTAGAATTCAGTTTTTACATGATAATAATCTTTGAAGACCAATTAAAGAGGGGGCAGATGTCACAATTTACTTCGTTATGCATCAGCTCCTCTAACCCTTAATATTAAAATTTGTGAGGATGAGATCAGAATTTAAATAACAGATTTGACATTAGCTGACATGGGTTGTTATTATTGAACATAATTTTGCATAATGTGGTTGATTGCCCGGAATTATGCACACAGAAATATAACATTATTTTGTTTGCACAGACAAAAACCCCACTGCTAACCATCTGTCATATACTGCTGGCCAGAAGCAGTTTTTTTTTTTTGTTTGAATGAAAGCCGTATAAAACAAGCTGTTTCAGTCAGTGCATTGTTTGCATAAAGAGACCCCTTAGCCTCTACATTATGTGAATGATGCTCTGTAAGCATCCATAAATTTCAAAGTAGCTCACACATCCCCTCATCCGGCGAGTAATAAACTATAGTGCCATAAAGCAGGTCCACTAAAAACATGCTCAGTGAACTTTGATCTGGTTGAATTTCCATCTCATAGCAGTTAATTTCAAGAAACAACTTAGGATCAAAATTAGTTGAGTAAAAATGTATTATTTAGATGTAAAATGAGTAAGAATACACTAAAAGAATGTGTAATAATCATGTTTGGATACATGTCAGGAAGAGAATATGGATTTAGGGTTTGAATATATCATACATTATTAAAAAATCTGTTTAATTATGTGGCATAAGAAGCTCATGAATCCGTCTCACTTGCAATTCATAGAAATTCAAGAGCGGGCTCTGAGAAGGAAAGTGAGCTTATTTTTTATTACGTAATGCTTGCTTTTTTAATTTGTGGTTTATTGGAAATATACAGAACAGCATTCAGGGTAAACATAATAAAATTAAGAAAACATAACTTATTAGACCTCACTTGAAAAATTACTTACTTAGTTCTCTGTAAAAATTTAACTTGCTTGTTTTGTGAAATATTGACAGTGTGATGATTTCCAAGGTCCTTCCTGCTAGGAAAAAAACACTTCTCTCTATTTTTGTAGTGCTTATTACTAAATTATACTACATTTTCATTTGTCTGGCCAGTTCTCAAAAAAATATGTATATATTTTTAGGGTCACAATGTAAGTTAATGTTAAAAAAAATAAATATTCCAGTGGCTATATAGTTCAAATCTGCCAACCAGAAGCTCCTGTCATGACCAATTAGAAATGCTTTGTGACTCAAAAATGTGCTCACAGGCATGAAGCTGCTCTACCTTTAGCCATTGTCAGTCAACAAAAAGCCAACAGCCCTGTGAACCCCGAGCAGAAAAGGGAGAGCTTGCTGCCTCAAGTGCAACAGCATTTGTGAAGATAAATTCAATGAATATTTTATAGCGCCTTGATTATGGGCACATGTAATTACTGCCTTTCCCATAATGCTTGACTAAGCCTCAACATCCAGGAATGAAGCGAAGCAAGGTGCATAGAAGGTTTGAATCCCCCCCAACGCACCCTCAAATTACAAATGACTGTAATGTTTTTAAGCCCATTTACATACTTTGATCACTATGTGATGCATGTACTGATACTTTCACTACTGAGTGAACACTGCTGCTTAATAAGCCCCTTGAAAATGTGACCCAGGGAAGTAATGCGTCTGCTCTTTTAAAGCTATATGGAATTTGATTCAGATTCAGTTTTTCTCCCCATTTCAGTGGGTTCATAATTTACGTATGGTGATATGACTACAAAGGAGGAACTTTATTGGCTTACAAAAACAGACGAAAGACAAGTTCGCTTTTCTTTTATTCTTCTCTCTTTCCTTCATTTTGTTCATTATTTTCTCTTTCCTTCATTCTTTTTGGTTTTTTTTAGATGCATTCAAGAGGTATAAAATACACATGCAGGGGTTAAAGTGGGCCAGAACAATTCAGAACAGGGTTCCAGCACCTTCGTTTGATGAGCATTTATTTCTGATAGGCACGCTAATGCATATTACTGTTGAAATATTTCATTTTTCATATCCTGCCGCCTGGTGCTGCTTCCAGTGACGGCATGGAGATACTTCATCCCACGGACTACTTACACACTCAACATATCCATTTTACTGATCATTCCTGTGATGCGTTCATGTGCTGATTTAAATAAAGCTGGTCATGCTACTTCAGCATCTTGCTAGTGCCAAAGAAGAGAAGCAAGCATAAACAGAGTATGTTTTTTTTAAGTGTGGGTCAATTTCAAGTGCAACTTTTCAATGAGCTGAAAATATTACCCAACATACAAACTGTTTCTCCAAAGTTTGTCACAAAATTTGTCTGCTAGCCAAAGGAAAGTTTGCTTCATTTTTGAGGGTGATTAAAAACACAAACAAAAAACATTAATATGTGATATTATCAGAGATGCAGAAAGATGTAAGAAAAGCAGGAAAGGAAGATAAGAGAGTATTTTCAAAGGTATAGACTGCACAGCAAGTGGCATTTGATAAGCTGGAAGTTTCAAGCTTACATGTTTTGTACTCATTTATTTTACAGCTATTAGATCCATATATAAGTAAGCATACTAATGAAGTATACATATTTTGTGTTATTCAAAGGCTGCTTGAAAGTAATACATGTAGGTAGTTGAGTGCAAGCTAGACTGATTAGTTTGAAGTTTTGTAGTGACGTTTGTGAAACATCTGCTTATACCGGTACCTTGTTGGAGCCACAAAATTCATTGCATATTTGAGTAGCAGCACAGGTCAGCTGATCACAGCCTGTACACGAAGAAAAATCTAAAACTCACAAGCAATTATTTTCCCCACGCTGCACCACTACACCCATTCCTAGATTTCCCTCACCTCTCTGACCCCCAAACACATCCTTTTTTTTCTTATTCCATTTTATTATTTGTCTTCCAGCCATTTATTCATTGATGGCTGAACCCAACACATTTCAACTGAGCAAACTGTGATGTGCGGTGTGCAGTTTTCAGTTTGCTGTTCACAGTTTCATTACCATTTTAACATATTTGCAGATAAGTCAATTCTATTCAAAGTACAGGCGACTGCAGCAACCTGCTAGTTACCAAAGCCACTGCAAGGTGTTTGGTGGAGCACTATATAGTTGTTTATGACCAGTGTACCAAGCAACTCAGAACTCCTTGTCAATCAGTTAGGGAATGCAATTTTTCTTCTAGTGACCACTGGTTACCAGAAAGTCACAAACCAGTTTCTCGGTCTACATCACTGATTCTTGGACACATTGTCAGACCCTACACTAGTACAGTGTGTCCTTGGTTCCTCCTGGGTGTACAATAATGTGGCAAGGAATTGATACCACTGACTGGCCCCACGTTTGCCGGACCTAAATGCAATAGAACATTTCCAGGACATTATGTTTCGGTCCATTCAACACTGAAAAATTGCACCTCAGACTGTCCAGAAGCACAGTGATGCCCTGGTACAGAACTAGGAGGACATCCCCCTGGAAACCATCCGTCATTTCATTAGGAGCATGCCATGACATTGTTAGGCACGCATACAAGCACACAATGGGCCACACAAACTATGAGTATCATTTTGAATTGCTGCAATAAAATTTTGGCAAAATGGGCTAGCCTGCCATAATATTTTTACTTTGAGTTTCAGAGTGTCTTTGAATTCATCTCTCTGTAGGTTGATAATTTTCCTTTCCATCAAATGATGTGGCATCTTTTCATTTCTAACACATTACCCAGTCCACATTAGTATAGATACCCAGGATGATTTTTTCCGATTGACATCTGATATGTTTACAAAGTTTTCCTTTCATTTTTTTGAAGGACTGACATTTAAAGGATGTGAACGTTTGTTTTGGATGTATTTACTCTAACACACAGGCATGGCTGGCATACTGACATCCCTTGTATAATTTAATTGGTAGTTAGATGGGCACTGATATCATGTTCCTATAGCCAAATTAATCTGAAGCCACATTTCTAAGTCTGGCACTACTATTAGGCATTTGCACTTGAAGCTCAAACATGCCAGAGGCCTCCCATCGTTTCATTTCTAAATGGAAGCCTATGATGTGATTGAAGTATAAATATTTATTTTAATTTCTTAGATTCATTTTAAATAGGCAGTTAACATATTATCTATTCTGACAGTTTAAACTGTGTTTGAAAATGTGCACTCACATAATTATATTCCCAGTGTGTTAGCAGGTATCACTTGGTCAAACAGGGCTTATGCCATTACGAATTCAGACTGTATACAGCACTCAAGCTCATTTGTATTGAAAGTATTTTCTGACTTGATTCTGTTTTCTTGATCCTAACACAGGTCTCTGACCTGTGTTTTCTCAAAAGATATGAAGAAGCCCAGTCTTTTTTGTGTTTATATGTGAGCAGTCTATAACAGCTTGATGCACTACATCAGTGACTAAATCAAGCTTTCATTTCTTGTTACCGGGCTTACAATACAGTAAACTATCTACTGACATGCAATAACCTCAGCAAATTACTTCACACTACATGTGCTTTTCCATTGCCGTGGAGCATAAAAAAAAGCAGGTGCACCTTGAGCGAAAATCAAGAGTTACTCTCAATCTCACAAGGTTAATCAGATAATTTATAACAAGCCTGTTGCAAAGCCACCTTCAGCTGAGGTAGCAGTGGACATATAGTGCATTCATGCAGGCAGGAAAAAACACACATGCACACACCCGCACGCCCCTACTCCCCAGCAGGCACTTGCTGAGTACACACAACACTAGTTTGGCATGACCCTTATCAGAGTTTGGCAGTCTAATTACAGCTCAGGCAGTGAGAATCCATTGATTTGAAGATAAATGTTAGCACACCTGTGTGCTGAATCCATTACAATCTTATCTTAATGGCTCTGGGAAAATGCTTCATTAAGGTTCATTACAATAATGTGAGGCATTAAGCATTAATTAGTTTACCATTGTGGATTGTCAGATTTACTTCCAGACAAAAACAAAACGCTCTGTTTTTCATTAGGCAGGAATACTGTAAAGCTAACACAAACATTTTATTTAATGCAGGGCATTAATTTAAGGCCAAATCTTGATTTTTATTATGGGTGGCAGGCTGGGTATGTAAGAAAGATACTGTCAATCGTGGCAAACAATCTGGAACCACCCCTCATTTTGTAATATGAAAATATGTGCAGGGATTGATTGAAACATCCAAATATGAATGGAAATACTATATATATATATATATATATATATATATATATATATATGTATAACCTTCTCCCACGC
>VOQJ01043421.1:0-11415 GCA_015052665.1 Apistogramma diplotaenia
TCTCCCTGCTCCGCTCGGCCGCTCATCTCATAAACAACCACAGTGATGGAGGACACATCAGCTTTGGGAAAGTTTCATATTCATATATAAATAAATAAAATAAAAGCTCGAGCCGTGTGTGTGTGCGCGTGTGCGTGCCAATTGATTTTTTTTTCATTAAAAAATTTTGTGCGATCTCACAAAAGTCAGTCTCTTTTCTCCCTCCCATGTTCTTTTCCGTGTCCCTTCCGGGTTCCGTACAGAACATCGTGTAGCTGCAACATGCAGATATTTGAGGTCCGCTTTGCAAATTTTGCATATAAGTTTCTTTTTTTCTCTATCGAGTGTGAAATGTCACAAACCTGGATCGTATACCGTATACATGGAGTCACCATGACAAAACACGCCGCTGAATGCTTTTGTGCATGTGCGAAGCTCGCCAGAGATAGACAGACACGAAGACGTCTCACTCCGTTAAAAAAAAAGAAAAAAGAAATCCTCAGTAATAACAAATGACTATTATTGACAATTACATTCGTCTGCAACTATTTTTATTGTCGACAACGTCGACGAATCGTCGCAGCCCTACTGGAGAGGCTAGCTTAGGGAAGTAAAAATAAGTCTAGCTTAGCTATTCTGCTGACAGTTTCAGGTGAACTGTTGGAGATTGTGGTTCACAGTGAGCTGGTTTTAACTGAGGCACAAAGCAAGCAGATGGTGATTGAGCTGATGGGGAGAGAAAAATCTCTGATTTCACATGTTGAATAACACAAGGATGAGTTTCTGAACCAGCAAGCTTCAAAATTACAAAATTGTCCACCTCAGAAACAGAAAATACAGTTGTAATCACTGTGTTCCTCAAGTTGGACGTGGACTGAAGTGGCAGTGAAACACTGGCTAGTGGAGAGACAGGTGAGTTGGTGGCAAACAGGCCTTGTGTGCAGAGCTGTCATGGTGAGGAGCTGGTAAGCCATGGCTGTCACAATGGGTGGAGGAAAGACCTGAGGAACTGGCACCCATGAAGCTGGTGTCCCCCAGAGACCATCCTTCCAGTTGGACCCCGTAAGGCCAGGCGAGTTAGAAGAATGGCTTATACTCTGGGGGTGAAAAACTACCTACTCCTGTCATGTATCACTGTGTGATTGGCATGATTAGAACCAATATGCAGAACTCAGGAGATAATACATGAATTAAAAAAACCCCCATAAAAACACAAATAATGACAATAACAACAATATTCGACCACTTTTCTGTTGATCAGCCATTTAAACTATACTAATTACAAATATTGTTTCACAAGCATAAAAGATAAAGTGGTTGGTGTGTGGAGGCCAATTTGCGTACATATCAGTAATCGAGCGTGTTGGCTTGAAATAAAATATCACCTCCTGGTGGCAGCGCAAATTACCGCAGTGTTAGGGGAAGTGAATCCGATAATGAAAAGCTACCCTGGTATGTTGACCCAGTTTCTTTTAATTATGAATGCACAGTGTTATTTTTTCTAATTTTTTTTAGACCCCAACCATAGATGCTGGAGATCAGACGACCCCCACGAGTCATGTCTGAATGCATGATATGACTTTTTTCCTTTTTTCAATGTTGGTAGAAGAACATGAGAAGAAGTGGTTCACCATTGTCACCATAGATTTTTTTTTACCCCCAAAGAAAAGAAAACAAGTGAAAAATGTAAACAACTATTAGAAACATACTTCAATGTTGGAAGCAGCTTCAAAGTCAAAGCCACTTAATTACCATATGTCTTTGATTTATACTTTACAGGGAAACAAAAAAAAATATATATATAATTGTTTTTAATATATAAATATGAAGCAGTGTTTAGACATAATGGTTTGAGGGTCTTAAATATATTTATATATTTTTTCCATTAATGAGGAGCCTTTTCTGGGATTAAGCTGCAGAGACCTGGACTTTCTGCTGATTTTGAGTCCATCTGGTTGATCTTCGATGGTTAAAATACTTTAACTTGTGTGACACTTGCCGTCCCTGAAGTAATTCCTAACAAAGTTGGAGTTCTAATTTATTTTGATGTTGGCAGCCTCTGGTTATGCAGCATATATATATGTGATGAATAAAGTACTGCTTCTGCACAAACATTTCTACTGAACATATTCAACATGGCTTTTCATGATAAATACAGAGTAAGATGAATAGCGTGTCTCATTCACAGAGCAGGTCGATCCAAGGACCGCCTCCTCCTGCTATGGCTATTCAGCCGGGGATATCAGTGTCCTTGTGATGTGCTAAGGCACGACATTGCAGCTGCGGGCAAAACTCACTGACTGATATCACGCAGTGTTTCTTTCTTGTTTCTGTACAGGTTTGATGTTTCTGCTGTAAACGAATCCACAAATGTTAATCGTTCTGACAGAATTGCTTACAAAGCCCCAGCAGCCATGCACAGCTTTAGTGCTGACAGAGATGGAAACTTTGAAAGCTGCTCTCGTGCCTCTCATGAACATCACGCTTGTCAAACTTGCATTTTTTATTTGCTACTTGTACAACAGCACTGCATAGATGAGAGTTACAGCTGGTTCCAAAAATATGTCTTGTCAAGATAAATCCCTTAACGGACCCGCTCTCGCTACATGATGATGTAGTTTTATGTGAACTCAAGCGAGAAGGAGATGCATTCAACAATCAATATTTCTTGATATTCTCCAGCATTGTAGACAGTGATGCAGGGACTGAAATATGCCCATTTATTATCATTCTGAAGGTAAATTCCACATCTGCTGCTCAGCTGTACATTTGCACTTGAAATACTCATCTTATGCCTGATTCAAGTTCAAATAAGGTTTTGGTGCATTTCCAGCTAAATAGCAGAAAATGTGCCTGTATCCCACTAAAATCACCATGTCTGCTGGCAGTATGCAGCCACTGTATCACTGTCTGCAGACCAGCTCCAGGGCTGGTCTCTTCATGACATCATCAACTCTCCATGAGGGAATTAAGAATACTAAATGATATACTTTTTTAAATTATTTATTTTTATTTTAACTCCTTGGCATCCACCGGGTTGCTTTTGACCCCATTCAAGGTTAGCAGCAGAGTTAGCTTAATAGCCACCTCAATTTATGTCAGGTCAGTGGTGACCTGATGGATGTTAAGAGGTTGAATGCTTTTTCTATGCGGTTGTTCCAAGTAGGGTTTTTAAAAAAAACAAATATGGACAATAAAAATGAATGAATCCTGTGAGCTTGATGAGGTTAAGAGGTTAAATACCAATAGAAATATCCAAATAATACCTGACTTAATGTCACGCACTAATTCATCAGCTGAACCGCCATATTTACCAGCTGGCAACAATTCCCGAGCAGACATTCAAGTGCAGCTACCCTCTTAAAAAGCTTTGCCAGACACACATCCTCCATTATAGCCTCAGTGTAAAAATTATTTTTTAATGATTGCCCTGACATTCCCTGCTTTGAATGTAATTTTGACTTTGACTGGCACAGCGTTTGAAGTGTCCTTTAGATTTCATAGAGGGCTTTGCTGTTAATCAAAAGCCTTAAAATGAGCTTTGGATTATTTTTAGGGGTACTTAAAGTGCTGGAGGGATGACGCTGAAATTTTCACAAAGGCAAAATGAAAGTGCTAAATCAGTGTGGAGCAGACATTGTTAGCACAGTTGGCATATGGTACTGCCACATTATATTTTCCTTTCTTGTGCTTCACATTTAATAGCATACTAATTGTGTGGACATGGCTTGTGTGAGGCATAAAAGATGTATAACTGTCCATTATCCTTGAGGATGCAAACACAGCTGGCTGAAAACTTGGTTCTAAATAAGGAACCAACTGTCCGGTCCTGCAAGAAACTTCAAAACAGGTGGTGTTGGTCACTACTTGATTGCCTATGGTGATGGACGTTGAAATGAATACAAAAATGAAAAGCTTTATTAACTGATTAACAGTTGCTAAGAAAGAAAAAAAAAGGCGGGTGTCACTGAGCTGATTTCCCCCAGAAATCAATTAAAATCGGACTTTATTAAAAAAATAAATACATGAAAATATATCCTGTTTTGCTATTATTAATCTCTGGCTTGCTTCTAAAGCATGTCTTTTATCCTGTCTCTCTCCCCTCAGCTGCTACCATTTGCGGCAGATGACTGCCCCTCCCTGAGCCTGGTTCTGCTGGAGGTTTCTTCCTGTTAAAAGGGATTTTCTCCTTCCCACTGTCGCCAAGTGCTTGCTCATTAGGGGGTCATTTTGACTGTTGGGTTTTCTCACTAATTATTGTACGGTCTTTACCTTACAATAAAAAATGCCTTGGGTTTTCACTGAACACTGTGGCTGTGGCTCAGCAGGTAGAGCAGGTCACCTACCAATTGGAAGGTTGGTAGGTGACCCAAATATCCTTGGGCAAGATACTGAACCCCAAGTTGCTCTCTGATGCAAGCGTTGGGGTGTGAATGTTAGATAATAAGCACTTAGCTTAGTTACACATGGAAGTGCTGGTGTGAATGGGTAAATGTAAACCTGCTGTATAAGCGCTTTGATTGCTCAGTTGGAGTAGAAAAGCGCCATATAGGAACTCTAGTCCATTTACCATTTATTGCAGTCCTATAGAAAGTAAGTATGTGATTCAATAACATATAGGACAATTTTCAGCAGCAATAACTTGATATTATAATTTTTTGTACTGTATGACTTTATTAGTGTCTGGATTTCATTCCACTCTTATTTATGATGTTAATTCAGTTCAATAATATTTCTTTATGCACAGCTCTTTTTAGGTCCAGTGTTTGCACTGAGGTCTGGGCTCTGAATGGGTCCTTGTATTGATTCTTTTCTTTTTCAGCCAAAAAGCAGCTGAGGGATCTCTTCCTATTCTGTCCAATGGTCAGTGTGTTTACAAATGGAAGTATTAAAAAAAAAAAGCTAATCTAAAGGGCCATTGGATGATACCACACAGTTTTGGGATTTCATTTTGTCAAATGCTGTTCTTCTTTACTATCCACAGGGACATTTAACTGCATGCACCAAACAATTCATGAAATGGGACTAGTCACTAGACACAAAGTCGAGAACAGAAAGCCTCCGTTATCAAAAGTTTTGTTTATAGAGTCTTCAAATTCATAGGCAGATATCTGCAAATAATTACCATATCTTCAATGCTTTATTACCAGCATAATTAACAGTCTCCTAATTAACATTCTCAAAAAATGCCAAAGAGCTATTAGAGGCTAGAAATTGCACAAGGTTACCATTCTTGCGGTCAACTTCTAAAAATACAGTACTGTAGTTGGCAGCATTTTGGGTCACATGTTTGAAATCAGGAGTACTCAAAGTTTTGATGACCAAGAACCAATTTAGGAAGCTGATGTAGACAGAGAGTCACATAAACAAAATACACAGAACACATTTAATGTTTAGTGTAGGTAATCAGTTTCCACAAAATATATTTGTTAATGTTATGATCATAATGTCAGCTAAGAAAGAGAAGATTTGAAATGGACAAACAGTTGCCTCAAGATACTTCTTTACTCTACACAGAAAATCCAACAGTCAAAATGACCCCCTAATGAGCAAGAAGTGAATGAAAAGAAACAGTGCATCATGGGAACCACCCAGCAGCCTAGGCCTATTGTAGCATAACTAAGGGATGGTTCAGGGTCACCTGATCCAGCCCTAACTGTGAGCTTTATCAAAAAAGAAAGTTTTAAGCCTAATCTTAAAAGTAGAGAGGGTGTCTGTCTCCTGAATCCAAACTGGGAGCTGGTTCCACAGAAGAGGGGCCTGAAAGCTGAAGGCTCTGCCTCCCATTCTACTCTTAAGTATCCTAGCAACCACAAGTAAGCCAGCAGTCTGAGAGTGAAGTGTTCTACTAGGGTGATATGGCACTTGTGTGGCATTTTGGATCAGCTGAAGAATTTTCAGGGAGCTGTTAGGGCAGCCTGATAGTAATGAATTACAATAATCCAGCCTAGAAGTAATAAATGCATGAATTAGCTTTTCAGCATCACTCTGAGACAAGATTTTTCTATTTTTAGAAATATTGCACAAATGGTAAAAAAGCAGTCCTACATATTTGTTTAATATGTGCATTGAAAGACATATCCTGGTCAAAAATGACTCCAAGATTTCTCACAGTGTTACTGGAGAAAGAAATGCTGTTTTGAGTCTCCTTCCACACTGGCATGAGCTGTGGATGCCCCGTCTGTCCTTATTGTCCTTGTTGGCCATCCAAAATGTTAATGAAGATTGCTCTTGGTAAATGGACTAGTTCTTTTATAATGCTTTTCTACTCTTACTGAGCACTCAAAGAGCTTATGTAACACATTTGCATTCACCCATGCACTTCCATATGTAACTAAGCTAAGTGCTTATTATCTAACATTTACATTCCAACGCTTGTGTCGGAAAGTGTCGGGGTTCAGTATCTTGCGAAAGCATACTTTGGCATGCAGCCCGGAGTAGCCAGGAATCGAACTGCCAACCTTCCGATTGGTAGGTGACCTGCTCTATTCTCCTGAGCCACAGCCACACCAGTCCCCCACCCCTATTGGTCACATGAAGCCTTAGTGTCAATGGTCAGACATCTAAATGAGCATTTAGACCAAAAGTAGAGTTGGCAACCACCAAACCCATACTTGTCCATTAGATTTCAAAATGGAGAACCTTGATTTGTGACTCCAGAGAACACGTCTCCAGTGATCTAAAGTGCAGTGGTGGCGTGCTTTACACCAATGCATTGTTCTTGGTGATATAAGGCTTGGATGCAGATGCTCTGCTCGTCTATGGAAACCCTCTCTCCACACACTGTTCTTGAGCCAATTTAAAGGCCACGTGAAGTTTGGATATCAGTAGTGATTGACTGTGCAGAAAGTTGGTGACCTCTGTGCACTATGCACTTCAATATGCGCTGACACCACTCAGATTTTACGCGGCCTACCACTTTGTGGCTGGTCCCCGATTGTGTCCATGTTGTTATAATACCACAGTTATATGTAGTAGTGGGGAAATTTCACGGCTGAACTTGTTGCACAAGTGGAATCCTACATTGGAATTCACTGAGCTCCTGAGAGCGACCCATTCTTTCACAAATGTTTGTAGAAGCAGTCTGCATGCCTATGAGTTGTATAAAGTGCTTTAAGTGTTGATGTAGAGTAGAAAAGCACTATTTAAGAACTAGTCTATTTACCATAGTTTGAGCAAATGCATACAGTACTGGTGAACTGTTTATATTGCTTTTTGCATTAAACTGCTGACTGTCCACTGAATGCAACACATCATAAAATAGTGTTAAACAAAGTAGTGTTTATGATACTCATGCATAAAATCCTTAGACACTAATGCAGTCATTCTTTGCCAAATGGCATAATGAATTTCTGTTTCTTTCCCAGTGCTGACATATTTCAGTTACAAAAGTCATCCCATTAAAACAAATATAATATGTTGCATTAGGAGGGGTATAGCGTGATTGCTTTTTGCCACCTGGCACTTAAATTCACAGTAAATCCTTTCCTGAGTATGACATATGGCTACCAGATGGCGTTTTACATCACCTGTAAGTTCTCTGAAGCAGTGAAAGGATCCCAGGCCTCAAACTGATGAGTATTCTAGGAGATGAAGATATGGGAATGTCACGCAGAGCTCAGTGATAATGTTGTTTGTTGTTCATTGGCCTCATGAACAGTCACACTGTGAGATGAGAGTGTATTAATTGTCACCCGCTGGCTACTTCTGAACCCACACAGGCTCACTCACATACGCTTGAGTGACTGTTCCGGGGTCACCTGCTGCTTCTCACCCCTTCTTTTCTCTGTCTTTCTCTGTTTTTCTCTCCTGCTGTCTTCTTCACCTTTGCACCTCTCTGCACTACCACCGCCTACCAACTAATACACTCACACAGACACACACACACACACACGATGCGCACAAAACACCGCCTCCTTCTCATGTCTGGGCAAGGACACAGTCAAGCTGACTCACCCAGAATTGAGCTGTCATCTGTGTCACCTCAGGCTTGTGTGTATGCGTGTGCATCTGTGTGTGTGTGTGTGTGTGTTTTTATGTTGTGCGTGTGAGCGTCACCTTGGGCTGGGAGTGCTCTGTGGGAGGTTACTGTCAACATGCACAAGCTGGGGTGTACAGGCAGAGGCACAGGACTTTGATTCGATCATCATCACAGACACACAGAAAACATGACTAATATGGCCGTGTTTTGTGCCAGAGAAAGCCCTCGCCATTTTTTTTTTCTTTTTGGAGAGCACCCTCCACCCCCACACACGCAAACACACAAAGAGTCGAGTACTTGCTTTACACGCGGAGTCACAAACAAGATTAATTATAAGAAAATGATTAAAGATTCATACTTTAGTTGACAATAATTTAGAAGGATTTGACATTAACTGGACTCTGAATGCATCACACAGTTAGAACCACCTGGTGTGGACAGACTGTCCTGTTGAGCACTCTGCTTTTGTCTGGTCCCACATACACATACACAGACACACACACACACACCACAGGAAAGGCAAAACCTTTCCTATGAGCATCTGGGCAACAGACAGGCCTATTAGCCCACAGAGCCTCGCAGTGCCAAAATAACAACTGCAGCATATGCCTGTGTAATAATTGCATTAATGTTGAACATGTCTCTCCAGGGGGTGACTGTGGTTGACGACTTGGGGGAAATTAACGCTTGTTCTTGAAAGCATGAAATTAGAATTTAGTAAATGTTGGAATGGAAGAGGGTACAGCTAATGATCACTAACTACATAGTAATGAATGAAAAGTTCATTTCCAAAATGCTGGAAATTTGCTGGATAAGGGATCATTACCTAGAGCTTAATCGCAAAGTGTTTACGACTTGCATTACTCACAAGCATTTCCCAGTTTGTGGAAATGGCGCTAGTTAAAAGTGCTTTCCACCTTCCAAGGGACCCATTGTGTTCAGTTTATTGTTTGGTTTTATTTTATTTTTTTATGACAAGCTGATTCTTAGCTTAAGAAACTAGTGTGTATTTCCACTGAACTTACCAAAAGTGGTGTTAAAAGTGTTTTACAGCAGATACAAAATAAGCACAATTAAAATACATAGCCGTGTATGAATAAGGGAGCAGTCATAAGCAATAAAACTGAATACAACTGAAACAATGGATGATTAAACATAATAAGTGCAATCAAAGCAGAAATGGATACGTTCTAAAACTAAAATTGAGCCATGCAATACAGTGGAATGTCAAACACTTATAAAGACCCATGTCAATGGGTCCAATCTCATTGTACAGCTGTATAATGACAACAAAGACATTCTATTCTATTCTATTTTAGTCTATTCAAGCATAAAACTTAGAATGAAACAAGCCATTCGGTGCAAAAAAGTCCTGATGGAGGCCTGAGTCTAAGAAACTCAACACTGGGGGAATCACCATCTTAGCTTCTTGAAACTACAAGCCTGCACAGGCTAATCTGACTGAAACCGAGAGGCAGTGCAAACTTCTACGTGCCTCGCTTTATTTATTTTTCACTGTAATGGCAGGTATAATTTATGAAATGTTCAGCATGGTGTTTTCAGTGGGATATGAAACAAGTGATTTAAACTCAAAAGTAAATGAAGAAACACATAGGAAAAGTGCTTAGTGAGGTCACAACAGCAAGAAAACAGGGTTATTTTCCCTGCAAACCTCTATACTGAAACCAGGTGAGATGCACCCTGCTGGTCAGAGAAGAGATTGCAAGTTTAAGACACTTCAACAAGTTTATGGAAAAGGTTTGGTGGATCTTGGAGGTGCAACATTTCATCATCTTCAGCACTCCCCAGAACTATGATCTGCAATCACTTAAATCTGACTGCTGCTTAGATTGTAGACCAAATGTGAGCAAAGTGTTCCTCCAAGCATCATTATTTGGCAGTTTAATACTTTTTGTACATGATGACCAAGTAATCAGCACTATTATCGTCTCCTCCACTCGTTATTCACACTTGATTGAGTTTTAGAGCTTTAATGTTATTCGTTTGGAGATCTGTGATTGTTTCCTGTGATGCATTCACATGCTGAAGTGAAGGTCTATAAAATCATTTGCCATTAAACTGCCATTTATAAGATACACTAATATGCAAAATTGATGCACGAAACTAATTGTGTTAGCTGTACTAAAATGAATAAACAAATGTTTAGTTGACTACACAACAGCACATGTACGCACCACGGCTATTCAACAAATGTGAAGGAATTGCAAAGTGCACATGATGAAGAGCTCCAGTGAGATGATTAGATTTCTAAAAAAATATATATATATAAATCTCAGTTGTCCTGTACTGAGGCAGAATATAGAGGAAGAAATCATGCCGAGGGGAGTAGAGCAATGCAGGGGAAGGAGAGGAAGAGAGAAAAAAGTTTCTGCATTGTTGTAAGCCTTCTGAAACAAGTCTTTTGCTGGACATGGTTGGAGTAGAAAGAGCTGCCCGAGCCAGTGCAGCTGATAAATCTGTACATCTCTTGTACAGTAGATACATGTAGCTTTGATGTCATAAAAGTTGTCTCCAGTCACAGCTACTGTTTGGTGGGACCTTGCTGAATAGACTCTTGGTAAACATTTGCTTTATGAACAGGCTCTTAAATACACGGCGCTTTAAATGCAGATGTGTTATTTGAAAATTGGGTAAACTGTTTAAAAAGCTAAAGTGTGACTGCACGAGTTGGTACCTGCACAGCAGTAATGATGATGCAAAAAGATGTTGCTTAAAGTTCGGAATGTTTATGGAAAATGGTCTCTGGAGGTTCGTCTATTGTTTTTTCTTTAATTCATTTTATACTGTACCCCACTCTGTATTTAATCATTACTTATTAATAATCCCTCTCTCTCTTCCACAGCATGTCTTTTGTCCTGTCTCTCTCTCCTCAGCCCCAGCTGGTCGCAGCAGATGACTGCCCCTCCCTGAGCCTAGTTCTGCTGGAGATTTCTTCCTGTTAAAAGGGAGTTTTTCCTTTCCCAGCCTGTCCTCAAAGTGAAAACGTAGGCATTGGTCGGATTACAACCAATATTTACGTTTTGGAAGGGGAAAAGGCGACACCTAGCGGTCGCGGACAAAAGTGCATTTAAGTAACGTGTTCGGTTTTCGCCGGCAGACCACAGAAAACGACAAAATTATCGATGTAGTCACATTCCTCACACTACCCTAACCTCAACCATTTGTTATTCATGTACAGAAGTCATTATATTGTCATTTGATACCATGACAGGCTGGAGGCAAACCATGAACGTTCACACTGATAGATTACTATTCTATCCTCCGAGCCATGGCGACATTACCCACGGACAGGTCCGTACGACACGTGATGCCTGAGGTGCGCGCGGTCGTTTGGAAACGTAAATATAGGTCGTATTTCGGGGACCTGCAGAAACGACGGATGCCTACGTTTCGGTTGGAGGACATGTTGGTTGTTACCTGAGGGCAGATTGTGT
>VOQJ01043422.1:0-33839 GCA_015052665.1 Apistogramma diplotaenia
TGGGGTTCAGTATCTTGCCCAAGGATATTTTGGCATGCAGCCCGGAGCAGCCAGGAATCGAACTGCCAACCTTCCGATCGGTACAGTAGGTGACCTGCTCTACCTCCTGAGCTACAGCCACCCCGTCACTGATGAAGAATCTCCCATTTCTTTACCTTAAGAAAGTCTTACAGTTTGCTTTGGGCCATTATCCATTTGCAGAACCATTATCTGACCATTATCCAGAACTGTCTGACCAGTCTTGCAGCATTTGGCTGAATCTGAGTAAAGAGCACAGCCATGCATACCCACACCATGGTTCTGCCTCCACCATATCAGGCAAATAATCTGGTCTGGTTTGGATCATGAGCTGTTTCTCTTATTTTTCTCTTCCTGTTGTTCTTGTACAGGTTGACCTCAGTTTCATCTGTCCAAAGTTTCCTGAAGTCCTGTTTTTCTTAATCATGGAAATAATTTTGGCATCATGCACTCTGCTCTTCTTCTGTCGTCTTTCAGGCTTTTCGGTGTCTCTGAGCTACTCAGTGTGTTTATTCTTTTTAAAGATGCATTAAAAGTTTTTTTACGGCTTGCTAATACGTTTATTTTAAATTGCATGAAAATTACAGCTAAAAGCTTTATACAACTTCAACACACTTTCATTATGTCTGCTTCATCGGTCATGAAATAAGGGAGCAGGCCTCACCTGGCCACAGTCGATTGCTCCAATGAGCATCACCCAGAAAAGCTTAGGGATGAGTTGCTACCCCAGGTGGAGGAGTGTAAGTATCTCAGGGTCTTGTTCACGAGTGAAGGGGGCAGGAGATTGACAGACGGAGTGGTGATGCGGCTGCTGCACGGGTTTGCCGCGGTGAAGAGGGAGCCGAGTGTGAACTCCCTCAACTATGCTCGTGAGCTTTGGGCAGTGACGGAAAGAATGAAATCAGAGTTTTCTTTTTTCCTTTTTTTATGTCTGTACTGGACTTCAGGAGTGGAACTAGGTGAGGCCACAGTCACATTGATGCTGATGGTCTGCCCACAATATTGTTACTTAATGTGTAACATAAATTTTGTACTGTTTTATTGATGTTAAAATACTCCATGAAGCACCACCACCACCTTTAATCAAAGCTTTCTGTCCTCCCTTATACTCTTCCTCTCTTTCTCCCATCACCAATGTCATCCATTCATTATTAAAGCGCCCCTCGCCTTGTCTCTCCTGTGTTCTGCTCTATTAGAAACCCTTGTATCAGCTGCTCCGGGCTATAGAAGGACAGAGGAAAAAAATAAAATGAAGACATGTTCGGCTCTTTGCAGGGGGCGTGTAAGTCGCCTGTCAGCCTGTAATCACTGTGTCCGCGACTCTGTATGCTAATTCATCTCTCCATACTGCTGACTAGGACATGCAATATAAATGAAGTTTGTTGGACTGCACAAGGGCTGACTTGAATAAAAGATCAGGGTCCTAAGGAGATTCAGGGCTGTTATTAGCCATGTGGAACTTCACATCCACACCACCAGAGACCTAATGTTGTAATGAAGGCCTTTTTACATGGAAATTGGCATCTTTATTCCTGTCAGAGAGGGATTAGTATTACTGCGGCTACATTGTACATTAGCAATGTCAAGGATTCAAAGTGAGGGTGAAAATAGGAATCATTGCATTAAGAATGTGTCAAATACAGACTATATTTTTTTTATCAAAAACATATGTTGAATTATACCTGTAGCCTGAAGACGAGTCCAAGCTATAATCTTCATTAAGCATTGGCTGCATCAGAATAAGAGTGTTTTCCTGAAAACAAATTGCCCTGCAGCTATTATTCCCTATAACAGTAAATGTGATCATGCCCAGATAAGGCCGCACATAAGATTCACGCTAGAAGGTAGAACTGTCATAATTACTGAAAGAAGCACCCATGATTCTCTCTCACCCAGAGAGAATCCTCAGCAGGCACTGCATTCCTACTTGTTGCCTGTCACACGCTACGGTATTCACAATCTGATCTTTTTGTTTGTTTTTTATCTTCACTTATTATTTACTGTGTTTTGGATGACTCGAGTTTGGTTTTTGGTTTGGACTTTTTAACATCCACCAGGTCATTGGCAAACCATCTAGGGTTGACTTTTGCTTTAACCACATATTAAATATACACATTTTCAAAAAGCTGTTGACTTTCAAATAAAGTCTCAAATGGTGATTTTGGCCTACCAAAATGACTCCAAGAGCAGACTGATGACTTATCTAGGAGGTCACAAAAGAACCCAGAACAACATCCAAAGAACTGCAGGCCTCACTGGCATCAGTTAAAGTCGGTGTTCATGATTCAACATTAAGAAAAAGGCAGGGGAAAAAATGGCATCCATGGGATGGTTTAAAGGAGAAAACCACTGCTGACCAAAAAGAACACAAAGGCTCATCTCATATTTGGCAAGAACACATCTTGATGACCCCCGAGACTTTAGTGAAAAAATTCTGTGGACTGACAAGTCAAAAGTTCAGCTCTTTGGAAGGTTTGAGTTCTGTTAAATTTGGCATAAAAGTCGCAAAGCATTTCATAAAAGAACATCATGCTAACAGTCAAACACAATGGTGGTGGTGTGATGTTCTGGGGCTGCTTTGGTGCTTTAGAACCCGACTTGCTGTAATTTATTGAACCATGAATTCTGCTTTTTAGCAGAAAATCCTGGAGGATGATATCCGGCCATCAGTTTGTGCCCTGAAGCTCAAGCGCACTTGAGTTATGCAGCAAAACAATGATCCAAAACACACCAGCAAGTCCACCTCCGCGACTTGTACGTGATCTCCTGTGTGAACGGCAAACAAGGGAGAGGATGTAATAATGTCACATGTAGCGAGTGTGCTCAGCGTTTGAGGAAGTAAACATGGATGGTCCGATGTTTTTTTTCCTTCTTCCATGTAGAGGGACGCAGAATAGTGACGTTGGCCGGATAGAAAGCAACCCAGTTGTTTAGGCTCAGGTCGCATTTGAAAAGATCGGATACGTATCGGATTTAGGACCACATATACAAGTGGCCTGGGTCGCATTTGAAAACATCAGATCTGTGTTGTTCAGACTGGCATGAAAAGATCAGATACAGGTCGCATATGGGCAAAAAAATCGGATTCGGGTCACTTCAGGCTGCAGTGTGTGTGTGCAATGTGACTTTAATCATTATTTAAAAATTGAATGTTTTATTTACTCACTTATCTTTGTCTAATTAAAAATAAAAACAATTGTTTGATGATCTGAAACATGGCATTGTGACCCATTTGAAAAAAAGTCATCAAAAACTTTTTTACAGCACTTTACGTGTTCCCACGAAGTCATGTTAATTACAGCTAACAGTACAGTAGTTCTTGTAAAGCACATCAAACTAATGTAGCGAACTTGAAATAAACTACATAACATTTGAACACAGATGCTCATCACAGTAAATCACTCAAAATAAGTTGCACATCCTGCATCCTATAGACCCCCAAAGACAAAGCCTTATCACATTAGCTAGTGAGCTGAAGAGTGAGCCAAAGAGCAGCCAGTATAGCTAACATTCTCTGGATAATTCAAACACATTTTCAAAAATATTCATTCCAACGATACAGCTTACTGTATATGTATGCACATTTTGTCAGAATACCTGAAATCAACAGAAGACCATAAGCCCTAGCAATATAAGGATGGAAACATGAGGGTACAATGGAGGAACCTTTACTTTGACAGGTCCAACATCAGGTAAGTACTGTGTGATCTATGAAGTGAGATTTTTAGATCTGTCATCAAGCAACATATTGCACAGAAGAGGAGGAAGCAGCATTACTACAGTAGCTGACGGTATCATGCTTGAACATGTTTTAGTACAGTACAGGTCATGGATGTCCACTGATGCCAAATAGGCTACCTCTGACTTCATCGGTTGCTCACATTGTCTAACACAGCATACAACCTCTCAACCTTCTCCAGCTGCTTAGTGGAGTGCACATGAATTAAACACCATATGGGCTAAAGATTGTGACCACACATTTCTGTGCATTTCTGTCCAGCGATGAACTGCGTTTTTGCTTCCCACAATGCTCTATGTTTATCACCATTACACTCCTCGCACTTCTTAACTTACTTCTTACAATCTTTAGTCACATGGTTGGGTGAGGCACAACACCAGGAGCAGATAAACTCTTTTTTTAGATAAGCTTGCCTCTCAATCTGCAACTCTTACCAAGCAGTTTGTTAGAACATTCATTCCTGGTCTTTGCTGCGCTGCACACAAAATTCATAAAGAAACCGACAAGCTGGAAAGGAAACACTTGAAGCATTGCATGAAATACATGTTAGTTTTTCTACATTAGGATTGACTTCACTTGCAGTGTGAAGACAAGCCAAACCAGGAAAGTGCCACTCGACTTTGCAGCTCTACTTTAAGAAGTATGTTTCTTAGCTCTCTGAGAATCTGGCTGTCTCTGTTGGACATTTGGGGAAACTTTTCTAGCTTTCTTAACAGGGTATGCTCAATCATTCATTCACAAGTGTCTTCTAATCATTGCCAGAGCATGCTGATCTCTGCTGTTGGCTTGTGGTAATGAACTGACCTGGTCCACCTGGCTTAGGAGGAAAACTCTGGGCTTAGCCACTTTGTGAGTAAGTCAAGGTCCTCTCTGGATTTTAAGTTAAGATTTTGTGTGACATCTTGAAACAATGTTTTCCATTCCCATGATGATCATCAAATCTAAAAACCCCAGAGCTCACCATCTCCCCCCTGACCAAATATTTAGCAAAATTCTTAATTTGTGGTGCTTCACATGAATAGTCTCTAAGGCTACTTGTGCAGGTCTGTGTAAAAGGGGGATCGTGTAAATGGTCTGTTCTAAGCACACTTTCATTTTCATCTTTAATAACCAAATGCAACAGAATGTTTTCTGTCTGTACTAAATGACCTGTGGCTATTGCATTATGTTGAAGAATCTCCACACGCGTAGGTGTTGTGAGCAGTTACTGTGAAACTGGAGCTTGTTCAGCATGTGGTACAAAGGAATGAGTCTGCATGTACTTGCTGGTACGCTGAGCCTGATCTTCAGAAGCCATCTGGAAGAAGTCTCTGAGAGGTTCTTCTTCCATTTCAGTGGCAGATTCATAGACTACCACTTCAGCTAAGTTTGCTGTGGCACTTCTCTCTTTTTGTAGCACATACAGACTGGCTTCTTCTTCTGTTTTGTGCCAGGCTGTTTGAGCGAGGATTCTCTGATGCTCTGCCTCAACTTGAGCTTTTTCCCTCATCATAGCTGCTTCTTTCTCAGTATTTGAAACCTATAAATGAGCTTCCTGGTGATGAGTTGAGAACAAGCTGAGCATCTTGTTGTCTTCTAGATTGTCTATAGAGTGCCAGTCCATCACAGGGCTAACACAGAGAGACAGACGCAGTCACATACATTCATACCAACAGCCAATTTAGAATCACCACTTTGTCTAAGATGCATGTCTTTGGACTGTGGGAGAAACCTGGAGTATCTGGAGAGACTCCATGCAGGTACAAGATCATGCAAACTTCACACAGGCCAAAAGGTTCAAAATAGGACACTTCTTATTTCTGCATTTGCGAACCACATTTGGGTCAAACAGTGATTACTACCGATTATAAATAAAAAGGTATATTAAAGCCTTAAAGCAGCCATCCATCTTCTGCTTATCCAATATAGGGTTGTGGAGGGGCTGGAGCCTGTCCCAGCTGTCATAGGGCAGGAGGCAGGATACACCCTGGACAGGTCACCACAGGGCTAACACGCAGGGACAGACAACTAGCCACACTCACATATGGGCAATTTAGAATCACCAATTATCTAACCCCTCTAGCTGCACATCTTTGGGCTGTGAGAGGAATCTCGAGTACCTGGAGAAAACCCACGCAGACATGTGGCCAACATGTAAACTCTACAAAAAAGACCCCGGCCGGAGAGTGGATCTGAACCCAGGACCTGCTTGCTGTGAGGCAGAACTGCTAACCACCATCTCAAGTAATGGCTTATTGCTTTAAGGCAAATGTCATTAAACCTATTTGATGGTATAAGTCTTTGCTAAAAATTCTTAACTGCAGCTCCACCAAATTATAGAGCCAAAACTTAACTGCAACAGTGAAGAATCTGGTTGTTCACTGCTGTATGGATGGCAACTGAATGTCAGGCTTCAAAAATGGCCTCTGGTTCTTTTTTAATTAGAGTTCTGTCCGGGTCCCAGTGCAGTGACCTTCAGTGTGGAAAGCCTTAATACCTTTAAAAAAATTATTATTTCAGCTGGTTTTGAGACCTAAATGGAGTTAAAACTAGAGGAAGCTGCACTTACAATCATTAGACAGCCTAAAAACAACTTCAAATGAGTGCTAATGTTGTTCTGTGCATCCCAGATGTTTTAACAGGCAACTGTTACCAAATGGCCAAAAGAAAGCGCAGCTTTAGTGAAGATTATGTCCTTGGTCAAAAAAAATTACCAACCCATTGCAGTGTGCGATGCCAGGAGGTGTGTTAAAGATTAAGTCAGATAAAGACAGACTCTGGGGTCAGCAGCCCTCTCAGTCCTGTTAGGCCTGCTATGAAAACATTCACATCTCCTCTGTGCATATTTGGAAAATGTGGAAGCATTTTGCTCGACACCGAGTTAGAGTTTCAAGGTTAAGGCCTTCAGTCCCCCAGAGTGTGAGAAGGGGCAGGTGTGGGTTCATGTGTGTGTGTGTGTATGAATCGGTTCCTTTGATCGGCATTTCTCTTTCCATCACATATGTTGCATGTGTATTTTGGAGTGTGTGCTGTACCTATTTAGTGTTTGCAACAAAAATATTAATAGTGTGAATCCTCATGCTTGAGCGATGCATGACTCTGCATACGTAGTAAAGTGTATGAACAAGTGCGTATTTTTTTTAGCAGCTCAGAAACAAGGAGCAGCGTTCACCGGCAGGCCACAATGTTTCAAAATTTTCCCTCCTTCTCTTTATTCTTTTTTTAATTGATGTTTCATTGGAGCGAGGATTAATGCGGTGACAGAGACGGAAGGAAGTGACTACAGAAAAAACATGAAAGTGAAACTGCTTCTTCTGCACCTTTCAGTGTCCTCCTCTAAATGCCGTTTCTCTCCCTCCTGTCAGTTTTCTTTTCCTTTAGAATTGTCAGGTTAGACTTGATGTGGACTCACCACTTAAAACTGCCCATAACTTTCCACTCAGTGAAGGAAAACAACAATGGTCTCATTTATTAATTTGCACATGGAGATGTTTTAAACCCATGAAATAACCATTCTGTTGTTTTCTATTTTGCCCCAAGTCCCCTTTCTTCCAGATAAAGAAATATGCTCAACTCAAGTAAAAAAAAAAGAAAAAACAACAAATCAGCAAAGCACAAGTTTGTGTTTTAGTTTAGATGAGTGAAATTTTAATATTGTAAAATTTGTTTGGGTTTTTTTTTTAATTTTTTTTGGTGTATTCGTGTTTGTCACTAAATGTGCTGCGGACAGAGAGCTTATGAATGCAGCTTGCTAACCAAGTTAGCTAATCTTAGCTGAGCCTTGGTCTTAGCTAACTCAGCAGTCAAACTTTTTCTGGCTTGAAAAAAAGAAAACACCTGAGGTCGTGAAATATTAAAGCAGTTACAAACAAGTTAAAGTAAAAAGAATATTGATAAAAACCATTAGTACACATGGTTAAAATATAACCATATGTACTAATTATTTTTATCAATATTTTCTTACTTGAAAATATTGATTAGAAAAATAGGCATTAAAATATAGGCAATATAGCATTAATGCTTCACGGAGAATAACATCTAAAAGGTCTGGGTTTGATTCCCCCGTGGCCTCTCTCTGTGTGGGCTTTGCATTTGCATGTTTTCCCCACGTCTGTGTCTGGGTTTCCTCCCACAGTCCAAAGACATAAACTTACTGGGGTTAGGTTAACTGGTCACTCTAAACTGCCCATAGGTTTAAATGTGAGTGTGAATGGTTGTCTGTCTCTCTGTGCTGGCCCTGTGACAGGCCGGTGACCTGTACAGGTGTAAATCAATAAAATTTCATTAAATTGTTAAAAATAAACTGACTAAACATTTTTGATCTCTGACTATCTGGTTTGGGCTTTTGGTTGCTTTTTAGCAAAAAAGCTACTATATGAATGCTTGTACGACATATTCGACTCACAGTGAGAGAAAGACTGAAAGACACCTAGAAGATGAGTTAATGATCTTGATTTTTTTGTATATACTGAAACAGTATATTTAAAAATGTTTATTGAAATGGATAAACTACATATTTCCCAGTGTCTTGTAGTCTATTCTCTTGATCTCTTCTTTTCATTTTTAATTTGTTAGCAATAATCAGTTCAGCTCCCTGCCACGGTCTAACATTGTTACTGTGTTACATCTTTAGTTTTTTTCTTCTCTCTGAATCAACTGTTTTCCAATTTCTTCATTCAAACAAGAACAAAAAAATCAAAGCTGCTTTGATTATAGTGAAATTGGTCAGTATTTCTGTTTCAGTCTCTGCATCTATAATTATCAGCATCAGTGAGTTCCTTTCCATTATTTCTCAGTTTTTCTTTTGGAGCTCTTGAGACTCCAGCTTGCACAAGACCTGAGGATCACAAGTTCAGCAAATAAAACTGTTACCGGGGGTCAAAGGTCATGTTGCTCCTATCTGAGTTTGTGAAATTCTGACACAGAAAAAGGGGCCTCAGTTAGACCCCCGCAGATCCTACAGGCTACCCCCACTGTTTCACTGCCTTCCACATAATGATTGAGTTAATGCAACTGATGCATGAAAATGTCTTAACACTATCAAGCCCAATCAAAGTATTAAACAAAATCAAAATGTTATAAAAGTGTTTTCTCTCCACCAGAAAAACAGTATTTTTTTCTGTAAAGAGCTGATCTGTTGTGTGCGTGGAGTAATGAATAAAAAATAACTCTCATTAGCATGGACTGATGAAGGGAAAAGAAAAGCACAAACAGTTTGGTTTTTCACTGTTTCTCATTACTGACATCATTACAAAAAGTATTATTTTCTTTAAAGTGTGATTTCTGTTTGAATTGCAGATACTCTGAGCCGCAAACTCAAATTACCACCTCATGGTTGTATATCTCTGCCTCGCAGCCCAGTCACAGTTTACATCCATTTCTCCTTCTCTTCATGAGTGATTGTGTTGAATAAAGTCCAGAATTTATTTTTCCAGGAACATCATAGTGTCGCAATTAAAGCTGACCTTTGACCTTACTGGCGTTTCTGTGGAATTTTGTTAGAATTTCTTCATTTATCACCAAAATGTGTTTAGTAAGTTCACAGTAATCTTTGAATTTTGATAACAAAATTCCCATTAATCATGTGTTTTAGGCTGCAGCATTTCAGGTGTTTGCTGAACACAGCACATCTCCTTTCCTGAAAGCTAGTTCTCAGTAACAAACCAATTAGCCAAGGTGTGTTAGTTTGTATTAGTTTGAAAATAAAAACCAAATAAAGAATGCTGGATGAATGTGTGTGAATGTACAAATGTAGCTTATAGTAAATGGTAAATGGACTAGCTTATATAGCGCTTTTCTACTCTGGCTGAGCACTCAAAGCGCTCACAGTTTATAGTAAAAGGCTGAGTGCTCAGTTACAGTAGAAAAGCACTGTAATATTTAGAAGATTTAAAGTGAGGTGTTCAGCATGGTGGTGGTAACATCATGCTCCAGCACTGCTGTGCTGTCAGTGGAACTGGCACACTGAATGGAGTGGATGTAATAACGAGGAGCTACCTCAGAATTATCTAGCATTCAGCAGCAAATATCTTTTAACTTGTTTTTTACAGTAAGTCAATGATCCTAAACATAAAGATGGAGGTGGAGACAACATGCCTGCAGTCATGTTTTGTAGTAAGACCTTTCCTGACCATGAACCTGCTTAGAGCTGTGTCCAGGAAGCGGTTACAGAGACCATAGAAAGTCAATGACACTTGGTGACTTCAGTGACTAATGAGAGAGAAAAAACCCACTAGTAACGCTAAGTGGACAGGTCCCATGATACACCTGTCTCATCTTCAGGGCAGTAACTACATTAGAGGGTTACTTAGGCAACCGGAGCCTGGAAAATCCACTATTGACCAACCATCAGCTTCAAAGCAATGTGAGAAGAGTGAATCGTTCCCTGTGTGGCTGCAGCATGAGTCAGGTCTGTGAAAGAAAGCAACGATCATTAAACAAACTCGTTAATGTTTTGCACAAATATCCGTTAGAAAAGGGCATAGGAGGAAAGCTAAATGCATATAATTTATTGTCATATACTGAAACAAAGCAGATAAAGATTATAATTTTGCTATAATGACCACACTATGTCATGAAATATTAAACTCCAAGCCAAGATCTAGACAGAAGGTCTTTTTTGGGGCCAGTTATTTTGTCTATTGCCAAGCTAAAGTTACTCTTACTTCTCTTCGCTTGCTTTAGTTTGGGGGAAAAGGCAGTCTTTGGTAACCCTTTGAGTTTCTTGGTGCATTTTTTTCTCTCATGAATGTTTTCTCATGGTAAGGATTACATTTTCTCTGGCTGGGATTCGGTCCTGGCCAGGTCATGTTTGTAAATGAGAACTGGTTCTCAAACATTTGACCTGGTAAAATAAAGCTAAAAAAAAAACCATCACAGTCCAAACCAGATCAGGCCACAGTTTGAGCATAGCTCACATAATGTTTGATTTCGCTTATACAGACACCTCAATAGAGATGGCTCTTTATCCCTGGTCTGAAAGGGATACAGATGTTTACTAAAAAGCATTGTGCTCTATTGCAGCTCTATTGACCTAACTGTAAAGAAAGAACCCGACCATATCGCTATATGCGGTATGTCAGGAGAATGCCATATGTCACTACAGACTGTAAACCTTTTTTACACACAGCTATAAATAAATGCTTACCTTTCCCAGGGTCTGGGAAAGAGCCAGCAGTTTTATGTCATTGTACTTTTTCTTGTAGCTGTATTTATTGTTTTTTGAGCATGTGTGGCATCGTTGCTGTGGGGGGTGTAATGACTGTCAATGTGGTAGCAAAAAGACTACAAAGACTTGTCCAGCAGCCTCTGCACCCTCTCGGTGCTTTAAACTTCCTCTTTTCTGCACTTCCTTATTTAAGATATTCATCGGTGCAGCCACACGTTTAAGAGCAGCATCACTCACACAGAACACTTTTGCAGCTTATTACGCTATGATCAGTAATATTTAATCCACCGCGTTTTTATCGTTCGGATACTTTGTAGAGGCAGTGGTGATATTTGTAGATGAAGCACAGATCATTTCTTCCTCCCTGAAGCCATGTCAGCAATTGGGTAACTCTGCATTCAACTTCTCATCACTTAGACAATGAAGGTCTTCGTTAAAAATAATGTAAAGCTCTGGTTAAAGGTTTTCATACAGTTACTAGAGGAGTTATTTTAAAATTCCAAATTTCAACTTAGAGTCTTATTGAAAGACATAACAAGATCCAATTACCTTTGTGACATTTTTCATAATGTTTCAATTTCAAGAAGTTGTCATATTTGGTTCCTTGCCTGTAAATGGTTAAAAAAAAATAAAAGAAATCCAAGATTACCAATAAAAACACAAATATGGTGAAAGGATTTCAGAACGTTATGACTATGACAGATTCAATGCATCACTTTTTAGAATCTTTCAACGTACACACAGGTTTACACAGCATTAGGCCATTTGTTCATTACCACATTCTTCAAGACCACACGCTTCTCAACCCCACTGTGGTGCAGGATGGGCCTCATATATACAGTGTGTGGAAATGACCAAAAACAGTCACTTGTCCTGTAACGGGTTAATAATCGTTCTGAAAGTTGTCTATTATAACCTATGGGGTTATAAAACAAAGCCTACGTAACCCTAAAGCCTGGATGGGTTAACTTTGTGGATGTTAACTTATCAAGACCAAAGCATTTTACTTCCTGCTCGTGATCATGATTGACTCTAGCTGATCACTTCCCTGCTGCAACACAGAAAGAGTGTGTATTTGACAGCACTCACCTGGAAAATGGGAAAATCCACTCAGGGAATAAAAATATCATTTTGATCCATTTTTCACTGCTCTGATATTCTGGAGGTAATCCAGTATGTGCTGCGGAGGCACAAGTGTAAGAGGACATAACAGGACTTCTAAAACTGTGCTGAGGTGCAGGAGAAGATTACCTTAAACTGGAGATTGGCAAAATTTCAATCATGTAAGTTTTAGGATTTTTATAGGGCTATTACGGTAACTTTCTGATAACCACTTGTACAGTGCACATACACCTATTAGCATGCCACATGTGAGTGCAGTATGAAATGATTTGACTAGAAAACCCTCTTTTCTTTCTAATAACATAAGGCGGGCTGCGCTCAGGTTTATTTGGCTGTATGAAAATAAACCTCAAAGACTATGACATCAAAGTCTGTCACTTCACTAATACAGCTAATAGTATTGGCTATCTACCATTATAAATCTGAATTAAATATATATCTATATATGTGTGCAAGAAAAGAGTAAGACCCATCAATTTTCCAAGCCCTTTTTTTTGTACATCTTTGACTTTGGCTCCATCTGTAAATTCTCTCCTGGCTCTGAGCACCCTGCCAAGGCAACAAGGATTACGAGTGAAGCTTCCTCCAAAGCTGCCACTTCTACACTTGTATTAAAGTATCATCAGACATTGGCAAGTCATGCCCTCAATCAATAATTATGCAAACACAGAACTAATCAATATGTGAAGTATAAAATTAGGACAAATGATAATATGGAGATGGAGCACATCTCATTCAGTCAGATGAATATGTTTGAATAGCAAACATTAGA
Source organism: Apistogramma diplotaenia (assembly GCA_015052665.1). Taxonomy (NCBI): domain Eukaryota; kingdom Metazoa; phylum Chordata; class Actinopteri; order Cichliformes; family Cichlidae; genus Apistogramma; species Apistogramma diplotaenia. The sequence goes on from VOQJ01043422.1 coordinate 12,799, forward strand.
ATGGCAAAGCATCAGTTGGCTTTTATGTGATGGCGCCTTGCATTTTAGTTGGCACACGGTTCAATATTTGAACGGGTATTTACAGGCAGAGAGAACGAGGGAAAAAAAGTGTTTTAACTCTAAAATTATATTGCTCCGAGTGATAGTGGTAGTAATAAAGAAGTTATTGACCAAATGATATTGATCGACAGCTCCTCGGGCAAAACAAGCCGACCTTGGTCTCCCTCTGTGCCTTGCCCTCCCTCTGCCTGCATCCCCTCTACTCTCCTCCCCCGGAATTCAATAATATATTATTTTACACGGTTTAAAGCCGGACAACAAATAGCTGCACAGCACAAGGTGAGGAAATGCTGGCAAATTTTTCATGGCTATTTGCCTGTAGGAATTTGGCAAAGGAGTGTGCAAGGGTGATTAAAATCAAGACTCCAGTCAAGACTTGATTAGGGGTTGCCATTCAACAGAAGGCATGGCAGAGAAAGAATGAGCAGGAGAGAGCGGGAATGAAAAAGGTTAGGCAGAAGAAAGGAAAAACCAGAGGCTATGAGTTCCTTCCTCTGCTCAGCATAAATCAGATAATGACCTTGAAGTCTTTGTAGGAGAGAAGCAGCGGTAACTACATCCAAGCTCTGTCCCCTGGCTTATTGGCAAGGTCAAAGGAGGGAAACAATGGCCATTGATTTGGCCCTGAAGAGGCGGGGAGGAAAGGCCTGAGTGATTGTCACATTACATTCTTGAAGAACACTCTAACACATTAAGGTTTTTGTTAAGCAACAATGCTTTCAAAAATGGTCATGGTTTGGTCATACAGTGTGTGGAAGTGCAGTCCACAGATGAGAAAAGAAGAAACAAAACAAACAAAAAAAACGCTGCATTAACATGAGAAATACACATTTTTTTCCTCACTAAAACCTTTGAGTTCCATCCTTTTCTGACTTTCAGCACTTTACATATGAGCGGCGACAGAGTGGCTTGCAGCCTTGATTTGAAGCATAGCTACAACAATGCTCTGGATTCAACAATAGAAAGTAACATGTGGAAAATATTCCACCCAACAAAGCATCTGTATAAGGAGGTTGTACTGCTTACCTGGTGCATTCGAAACTAACTGCACAGTTAACTTCCTGGTTCCGTGGTGAAACAGGTTTGCTTGACCCTGCTCACACGCTGAATGTGCAATTTGTTTTTTCCGAAACTAGAAAAAGTTACTTTTCAAATGAAGTCATAAGAAGACATTATGGTACGCACAGAAAGTCAGACATTAGTGGTTCCACAGTGTGCTTTACACAATCGCACAGTTGTGAAGCAGTCCCTTTGGGGTTGTGTCAGGAAGGGCATCCAGCATACAGACTCTGCCCAATCCAAACATGTGGAGCTTGGCGACCTTTTGTAAATAAGGGGCAGCCAAGAGTAACTTTTATGTAGGGTCGGAAGTTAACTGAAATTTACTGTAAGTGTAATGGGTCAAAATACATTTCCATCAAGGAAGGTGAATTCTGACCTAGACAGACAGCCGTGTGCATGCTCTCTGAAGTCTAATGTGACAACAGCTCTTGGCTTTTCCTGCCTACTTAGCCTTAATATGTGACCAAACGAACTACCATCATTATAAATGAAAGCATATATAGCTTTAAGCAGAAAAAAACAGACTCGCCTCATGTTTTGCTTTTCGGGCTTTGGATTGTTGTTTATGGCGTACGTCTGCAGAGAGCTTTAACGCCTCCTCCATAAATCTCCGTCAGATTCAGTCAGAATGGACTTGTTAGCCACATTAGCCACAGCAAACGTCCACATGTGTTTCATCATATACCCATGTTGTGATGGTTGTTTTCCACAGTGATGTTCCTCCCTTTGTTAAGCAGTTACATTCTATTCATGCTGTCTGCAGTAACCAAAGAAGGTCTACTTCTTACTGTACGGAGGTCACAGTAAAATATGTAAAATGTGGAAGCTACCGTAGTATGATTAGAAGCACATGTAGATCTGCTGTTTCAAGTTCAAGTCTGTAGCTATCCAAGGACTCTTGGATAACTCTCACTGCCTGTAATTGGTTTGCTTTTTGATTTATACTTTTCTTATCTCCAGGTATTTTTTTAATCTGTTGCTACAATTATAAAAGATAGAAACAAGCAGGTGGGTTTTTAATTATTTGCTGGACCTTGCCTAAATTCAGATTTAATAACTCGTGCACAGCGATGTGCTTTCTGTTGCTACTTTTATAATCTGCTTCACCAAGTCCTAATCAAAGAAAGTAGCCTTTGCTATGTGCTCAAAAGTTGCTCATCATCTAATCTCATATGCTATTTGAGCATGTTTGTAACAGTGATCGTGCCTTCTTCACACACTCTAACACATACTTTAACACATGATGGGAAAAGCTGTGATCATCAGCCACGCTAAGTTGTTGCCAAGTGCTGGGACCCAACTCAATATTTTCTTAGATGGCCTGAAAAAGTCATTACATTTGTCACCAGTATTGGATGTCTTTTCAGGAATAAAGTCACAGTGGTCTGAGAGGTCACTAAACAGTGATTCAGTCGCCAAGTTGGACGTAGTCATGTTTGTTTGGCTGGCACTGGTTGTCAAGCACATTCTGTGTAGGAGTGAGGTCTTTTCTTATGATGCCAGATCTTTCAGACCCATCTTGCCATTTTGCATGTCTCCAAATCATCTGCACACCCAGAATTGGCTGTGTAATAACTGCTGAAATCTCTTTTCGCTTAGGCCCTTCAGCAGGTTATTCATTTGAGAAATGCTCCCATCCATCCCCTTCATAACTCCCAGATGCAATAAAAACACGTCAGCTGGCTACATGGCTGAAAAAAGCAGCAACCCTTCATTCCCAGTAGCATATGAAATTGTCTCTGTGAACAGGCTGCAATAAAACTCTAGAAGTTAAATAGTTTGTCATAGCTAGTTTAGTTACAGTAGCTACCCTATCTTAGAAAGCAGAGAGCAGCATACACATGCACTCAAACTGAGGGGGAAGGATCTTTGGTTTCAAGGCTTTTTAAAAATAATGACAAAACTTAAACAAGAGGCTTGCCATACATTCTCAAAACAACAGACTTTAGCTTGCGTGCTCTCTGTTTGGACAATAAAACTGTTCATTTGAACTGATGAGAGAGTTTAATTTATTGCAGGTTTTTTATTCAAGGTGTAAATTAGCACTGGATTCAAAGGCACATAACTAAAACAAACATTGTAAATTCACTTGTCTGCAGAGACAGTAGCACTCATAAACAAGCTCATTTGAAAAATGACTATTTTTTCAGCTGTTACATTTTTGTCCCCCACTATGTTGTTTATGTGTCTGCGATGAAAAGTCAGGTCAACTGTCAAAGGCACTGCTGTGAATGTTTGATCAGCATACTGGCAAACCTCTGGACGTCATAGTTAAATCATAGAAAATAAAATTAAATAACGGATCCTCTCGAGAAAAAAATTAATATACGAACATTTCAGAGACTATTTTCCTGCATTCTAGTGAATTTTGGAGTCGTTGTGTCATTGTCCGATTTGTGTTTAGTTCTTTTGGTTTCTGTTTTCTTTGAGCTCTTGTTGTGTTTCCCAGTTTGTATTTGGTTTTGTTCATCATAGTTCCCGTGCTGTTATTGGTTGTTGTTTATATTATGGTTTCCCGGTTCCCTGTGTTCCTGTCTCCCCTGGGCCTGTGCTCTTGTATTGAGTTTTATTCACAGTGTTGTGACCAGTCTGTTTCTCTGCCCTATGCTTGTTTGTTTCCTGTTTTATTTTGACAGTTCCTTGTGCTTTGTGCCTTGTTGATTAGGTTTTCTTCCTCGTTTATGTTATTCTGATCACCTGTTTTTCCCAGCCGGGTCTCCACCTGTCTGTTATTGTTTCTTGCCTCATTGTTTCAATAAACCACTTTTAAGACCCCACCAGCCACACGGCTAACCATGACATTTTAAGTGAGCATAAGTTGTGGAAAGTTGTGGGCGGGGTAGGGGTTGGGGCCACAGAGAACAAATTTGTTGTTAAAAGGCTGCTGTTATGTTGAGTATTTTAAAACAGGACTTTAAGTGGATTCACTCTCTGTGAGATAGCCTCAAGTGGCCATTCCAGGAACTGCATTTTTTTCTACTTTGGTGGCTTCAGATGTAGCGCTTGCTGATGGGAGAGGAGAGATGTCACGGGGCTGCCAAGAGCCACTGACTGAACAGCATGCATGAGATTAAGTTACAGAATAATACATCTGTAAATATGTTCTGCCTTTACCCTGAATGGTCTGAATAACTCACTGCTGCTCCAGTGTGCCTGCTCTGTCTGATCCGGTCTATCCGTATGCCATTACTGTCCTCTTTTCATGTTGCATGTTACAAATTTGTATTTTTTTTTCACTGCATGAGAAAAGGGACATGTGGCGTGAGAGCCTGTGAAAAACGTCAATAGCGTGAGTCTCAGTGTGTGAGATTTGGCATCCCTGAGTTCAGCCTAACAGCCAGCTTTAACTACCTGAGTGCAATCACTGCAGGTTGGTTTTCACATTTCGCTCTTCAAAACGACACTTTTTTGTTCTTGTGATTTCCTCATGCTGTTTCCCCCCTTAAATTACACTTTCTATTCACAAGTTGTCTAAAATTAAGATTCCAGTCCCATATGAGAGACGTACTTCTTGTGTTTTGGCTTTAGTTGTGCATTTGTACTCAATAAATAACTCCAAACAACAGACTGACAACTTCTTAAACCAGATGTCTCATTTACTATTTCTGCATGTGTCAAGAATATCTAGAATATAGAAACATGTGTGATGCAATATGCAAAATTCATTTGCGTGACAGAAAATTCTTCAGCTCCCCACACTGGCACAGTTACTGTACCTGCATCATTTGTCTGAATTCCAAAGAACTGGTAAATTAAAGCAGATGGTGGCAGATAGGATAAAGGGGCCAAAAAAAGAAGAAGAACAGGGGAGCATCAGCTCATCAGCATGCTATCACCCTCACCTCAGTTATCCTGTGTGAAGACAGTCGTCTTGTTCGTTTGCATGTCAGAGACACTGATGGAGAAAGAGATGGCGGTTATGCTCAGTAAAATATTAATTCAGCTTGCAGGCCAGCCAGCTGAAACATCCAGCTACTTGGCCAACATGAAAACTGAAAATGAAGAGGGGTGATGTGTGTGTGTGTGTGTGTGTGTGTGTGTGTGTGTGTGTGTGCGTGCGTGCGTGCGTGCGTGCGCGTGTGTGTGTGTGTGTGTGTGTGTGTGTGGTGGGGGGGTATCCATTATTGAAGTGCCAGGATGTTATCAATTCATACAAGGTCAGTACGGAAGATTTCAATTTATGCCTGTGTCAAGACAAAGATTTCACCTTGTTTGGCTCCCTCTCTCCCTTCCTGTCTCCCGGTCACAGCTCTGGATGTGCTCCCAGTTCTGCGGCACGCTGCATGTTACATTGTCTTGGTTTTGTTCTTAACTGCATTCTAAGTTTTCTTGGCTACGCGATGGCACGAGATATGACCTTAAATCTGTTAACTTAAAATGCAACCCACAAGCCCATGTCCCCTACAATACACAACTACCTCACACACACACACACACACACACACAGAAGGACAATTTCACACAGTGTTTGCCGTGGGAGAGCTCCTCATTTACATCAATTATGGATAGTCAACTTCCATCCTCGTGGCCCAGCGCTGCATATTTCATGGCGAGGGGGGTATTTTATGAGTTAATGTGTCCAGTTGGCATGTCTCTGAAAGCACTGGCCTGTCCCTTACACCGTGTGCACGGCTAGGGAGAGCACGCAAACACAATTCTTGTGCGCCAGGGTGTGTATCTGTGTGTGCGTTACCCAGTCAACCACTTCCCACACCACATCGTGCATCCAGCACAAATGTAACTCTCAACCTCGGTTGCCGTTGCTGCAGAGAGGGAGCGGCTCCCACAGCGCCTGCACACTTTTGGAAGTGACTCTCAAGAATTTTTTTTTCTTGCTTGCTTGTAAGATCATGCAAAGAAAAATACAAATACGTATGAAATTAGAAAAGCCACCGTGCAACTTGTCAACACCATTTGTGGGGAAAGGCCTTTAAACAAAGCAGATAACAGCACTGGTTGTGCTTGCTGTCCTCTCCCATCACGCTCGCTCCTTTTCTCTCCCACCTCAACCCCCACCCCCATCGTCCAACCCACCCACCCATCTATGATCCCCACCACCACCACTTTCTCTCATCGCCCTCTTGCCAGCCTGTTGGGGAGGTGTTACCAGCAGCTGGTGCTTTTGCATAATGTGTGAGGTGTTTATGTGCGTTTTTCCTCTTTCTCAGTGTGTGTGTGTGTGTGTGTGTGTGTGTGTGTGTGTGTGTGTGTGTGTGTGTGCAAGTGAGACACGGAGAGGCGAACGTGGGAAAGAACGGGGGCTGTTCTCGGATGGTACAAATTGCTTTTTTGACCCCGTAATTAGTGGCAGAAGACACTCTGAAGGAGCCGGTGATGAAGCTCCCGTGGCCGGATTTCAACATGGAAGCATAAATTATCATTTATGGAGCACTAATGGCCTGTTGAGTCGTCCTCTCAGACCTCACTCTGCCACTCCGGATCTGAGCTCATCCACGACCATGACTGGTCATCTTTTATGCGTAATCTCTGTGGCGGGAACGCTAACTATGACATGAAGAAAAACCAGCTCTCCTTTCATACCCTCTGTTTTATCTTTCTCGTTCCTCTTCTGTCATCTGCTGTCTTTTTTCCATCCTGTTCCATCCCTCTTTTCTGTATTTCCCCATCTTGTCTTTCACTTGTAGCTCTACGACTACCTTATATCTTCTCCTTTCTATTCTCGCCTGTCTTACTCTCTCTTCTCCTCTCTTTATAATGATGTAGATGCATTTTTTTATTCTCTGCCCTCCCAAAAACAAAAACAAAGTCCTGTTCTTTACCTTTCCACCACTCTCTTATCACTGCATTTTTTCTTCTTTTTTGTAAAATAATACATCCAACAGCCACTTTAGTGCCTTTTGCCTTTAGAACTGTTCTAATTCTTCATGGCATAGATTCCTCAGAGATTTTGCTCCATATTGACATAATATCATCACATAGTTACTGCAGATTTAACAGCTGCAAATGTGAATCTCACCTTCCACCACATCTCAAAGGTGCTTTACTGAATTGAGATCGGGAGACTGTGGAGGTCATTTAAATAGAATGAGCTCACTGTGATGTTCAGGAAACAAGTTTGAGATGGTGTGAGCGCTGTGACAGGCTGCTGAAGATGGGCACACTGTCGTCATAAAGAGATGGACATTGTCAGCAACAATACTCTGGCAGGCTGTGACATTTAAACCATGCTCAGTTGTTATGAAGTGGCCCAAAGTGTGCCAAGAAAGCATATCATCACACCAGCAGAAGCCTGAACTGTTCAGACCAGGCAGCGTTTTTCCCCTCTTCAGCTGTCCACTATAGCCTCGGTTTCCTGTTCTTATCAGAAGGGAGTGACACCCTTGGCTGTAGCTCAGGAGGTAGAGCCTCCTACCAATCGGAAGGTTGGTGGTTCGATTCCTGACTGCTCCAGGCTGCATGCCAAAGTATCCTTGGGCAAGATACTGAACCCAGAGTTGCTCTCCGACGCAAACGTTGGAGTGTGAATGTGTGTGAATGTTAGATAACAAAGCACTTGTAGCTTAGATATACATGGACGTGCTTGTGTGAATGTGGTGTGAATGGGTGAATGTAAACTTGTTGTATAAAGTGCTTTGAGTGATCAGAAGAGTAGAAAAGCGCTATATAAGAAGTAGTCCATTTACCCAGAGACAAGAGAATCATTTATTTCCTGGTGAGGTCTTTTGCTGCTGTATTTCATCTGCAAAGTTACATTCTGATGTAGTTGTGCCTTCACAGATGCTCTTCTGCAGATCCTGGTTGTAATGAGTCTGGCCATTCTCCTCTGACAACTCACATCAATAACACATTTGTTGAGGTCAGTGGTAGAAAAAAATGACGCTCACTGGATATTTTCTCTGTTTCAGGTCACTCTCTGTAAATAAACTCATACTCCATTCGAACTTCAGCAGGTCACCATGACCATGTCTGCATGACATGTGACTGGCTATATTCGTATTAACCAACAGTTGAACAGGTGTAGCTAATGAATTGGCTGCTGAGTGAATATTGCACTGCCTTTAACAACCAATTATCTCTGCTCTTGCCATCTAATCTGGGCTCCCTGGTCTTCCTCTTCCTTCCCATGCCCTCACTTCCCACTTCCACACAGGCTGTAATCTTCATTTGTTGCGTCTCATACAGTATTTCCCTTCTTTTTACATGTCATTCTTCTTCCAGTGCTTATTACTTTTCTATCACAAACACCTTTTCCTCTACAGTTTTTCTCTTTCTACTCCTCTGCTACCTTTTCTTTCTGTCGATTTTGCCTTTCATTTTTGCTATAAATGTACTGCGGTACTTGTTGCTGTGAACAATAGGATGCTGTGCAGGTCCATTCTCTTACACCAAGGTAAGAAATCAGTATCTGGATGACTTAGGACATCAGTTCTGGTCGAGGAAAAGAAATGGGTGTTGTGCATAAAAGCTGAATATTTCATTTCATATAACATAATGGATAAAAAACCCATCTGGGATTCCTAACAATATCCTGTCAGACTGTAAAAAGGAGAAAAAGGACGTAGTAAAAGCGAACGGATGAGCTGAACTGTGAAATAGAGTAACGCAAGACACTAAGCACCATACACTGCTGCAGGGATGTACCAGTCCAGTTGTTGGATCAGATATTAGTCCAGTCCTGATTCACAGGCTAGATTAGGTATCCTGATAGTGGGCCAGTCTATTCAAATATGTAATTGTTGGTTTAATAAAAGTGCCAGTGGCAGTGTAATGGTCACTAGCAAGAGAGCTAGCAGAACATCAAGGAAGCTAAAGCAAACTGGTCAGAGGTAGTTCACATCAACAACAGTGTAATTACCGTAGTTTTTCATTTAACTGCTTCTTTCTCACTTGCTCCTGCTGGGAAACTTTAACTGAACTTTTGGTATCATAACATATTTTCATGGATTAATATTAATTCACTTCACCTTTCGCTTACTCAACTCAGCTCCACATGTGATGCATGTGAGTGTGTGAGGACGCCCACTCACAGAGAGGAGAAACTAGCGTGACTGCAACTAACAGCAGGTTGCAGAAAAGACTTTCAAGCTTTGCTGAAATCAAACAAGTATAAATGAATTAAGTGAATACCATAAATTTGTTACCTTCTATTATACAGTTCAGAAAGCAACGTTTAAGTCAAGCTTGATGTCGCCTTACACTTAAAGGATTCCAGTCTGGTAGTGACGAATACGGCACTGAGGTATTTTTCTAGTATTGGTACTATGAAAAATTGCATCAGTGCATCCATAGTCATTGTCTCTTTACATTCTTTTCCCCCAAATCACAAACTCCCTTTTTCCTGTTGACATGGCAAAGACTGTGAAAGACAGCGAGCATGATCGATCAGGGAGCAACACGTAGTCTGTCATATCCCTCAGTCATTAAAAGACAAGATTTTGACTTTATAATCATCTAATCTGAATCCATTATGTTGTCCGAACCCATCATTTATGCAACTGTAAGGTGCATAAATTATACATTTTTTAACTTTTAGCTTTTTACAAAATGGAAACATAGAGAAATAATGTGTCTTCTAAAACGTGCGTCTTGAATGCTGTACAGCATTTGACAGTCACAGCAGGTAGGGTTTGCCCTTAAAACAGCTGTCATTACAGAACAGAGTAGAAAGGAATGCAATTAGACACGTCAGCTCTGCGTTCCATCACTGGCTATTATGGCCTCCGCAAGGTGAGGAAAGGAGATAATGGCTCATAGATACTGCAAGGAACACACACACAGACACACACCACCACAAGTGGCCTTCTGTGTCCGACAGTTTTGTGACAGAAAATGAAAACACAGATGTGCTTATAGGCAGGAAAACAAGTAATCAAGTCTGCTTATACTCACCAACACTGTCCAACTATCTAACACTGGGGAAACCAGCGCTCTCTTTTTTGGCTAGCATGAAGTCTCAACCTGCTAATGTGGCGCCATTGGAGGAGGGAGTTTGTTCAAGGACCCTTGGAAAGATTCGATACATGGAAAATCTAACTTAAATGGTACTGTTGGGGAAAATCAGTAGAGTTGAGCACTATTATGTCCAAGCGATATTGAGCAGAATATAAATAGTTTGTTCAGATATGTCTGAAGAGTCTAATTCAGATATCGTTATTTAAGCCAATGTTTCAGAGAAAAGATCTATTTCCAGTAAACAGTGTATGCTTTGCAGTGCACACTGACACAGCTCTATATAACAAATCACAACAAATTTACAAGTTACTTTCAAATAGTCTTCTGTTGACCCATAGACTTTATAAAAGATGGCCATAGCCACTGTGATACTGGTTTTTGGACTCTGCATTTTGAAGCATCAGCGTTATCATTGTTTTTTTAAGAGCCATCAGTGACCTTATATGATTAGAAAGGCGGGGTGCTAACTTATCAGCTAACCTTAGCAAGCCCTGCTGAGCAAGCTGCATTCATAAACTCTACAGGTGCTATGTCAGTCACGGAGACTGGCCTTTGTGTTGACAATTAAACTATTGAGATACCTCCACCCATTATTTCTTGAACATGGCTCCACTTTTGATGAAATGCAAATGAACAGGAATATGGAAAGTAATGGCATCAACAACTGGAGTATTATGCAGATTAAAATGTATCAGGGAAAATTGACCTTTTGATTGTAAATGTGCACTGACTGATGTGAGTCCATGGCAGACATTGTAGCTCGCTGCTATGAGCTTATAGTCTCTCAGTTTCTCCTGTGTCATCATGTAATGTCAACAGAATCATGTAATGCCTTGATTCTGTTACGATCAGGGGTCTGTCAGAGTGTTAGGGCTCCCTGCTCTTCTTGTCACAGTAGATAGTCCTAAACAGGTCCAAGATCAATTCAAACTTGGTCTTAATTGACCTGGTGCTCTCAACACTTGGCTGTTGCTTCATATTGTAAGTAATAAGTCAAGCAAAGAAGAATGAAGGGGAAAATAAAGAATGTAGGGGGTAGAGAGAGGCCTAATAGACGGCTGCAGTACCTCCTGGACTTTTATAAACCGACAGTTAACAGAGCCCACCACATCTTCAAACACAGCCTTAGTGTGATGAGTTCCCCGAAGAGGTCTGCGGCTACTCTGCCTTGAAAGCACCCAGATTTTTGCCGGTGTGTGCACTTTTAATTGCACTCCCATTGCTTGCCCCCCAGCCCCTCAAATCTTTCTTTCTCTCTCACACACATACTTTCTGCCCCTTGCTCACCCTTTCCTCACAAGCCCCCCAACTGCTCACTCCTCCCCCTTGTCTCTTTCCCATTCTGTCGTTTTAGCCCTTTTCTATATCTGTCCATTCTTCAAAGGGGAACTTCATTCACTTTATTTTAATTTCATAGAGGAACCCTAAGGGGATGAATGAGAGATGGCAGTGTGAGAGAGAGGGAGAAATAAGACACTGCTTTATTTTAGTGATGGCTCTGTAGTGTTGGGGCAAAGCCTTTGATGGCTGGTTATTGGCCAGCCATGAGCGCTGCCTAATAAACAAATGAATAACCCTAACAGAATGGTGTTGATGTCTGTGAAGTAAAGCCCTAATTCTTTGCCATTTAGTCTTATTTACTTAGCCCTGGCCTCATTTCTTTTATTTCTGAGAACACTGAACCAAAGCAACTGATCAGAGATCTGGTAATAAGGTTGGGTTGGGCAGGCAAAGACTAGACAGACAACATGTTTAACTGTATTTATTTCAGTACTGCTTTGGAATTAAACCTTCAAGTCATTTTGAAACTTCTGTTTAAATCAAAGAGAGCGAATCATTTTATTCCTACGGTCATAAAATCTTTATGTGGAGAATCATTGGTGATATCTGCTAAAATCCTCTTAACAAGTTCAGTCTTGTCTGTCTAAAATAGGTCTTAAAAGTCCCCTCTCAACAACACCACACACACACACACACACACACACGGTTACACTATCCCATGGCTAAATTCACAGTTCTGACATGACCAACTTCTCTAGTTCATCCTATGCGAGAGCTGAACAAATGCCATTCAAGTTATGGTTGTAGTATGAAATGAGAAGATATGCCTGCCAATAAAAACTTTTGTGAACCTCTACTGCATACAACAACACAACTTATATGTTTCCTGATTTTGCTGTTAAATTGGTGTTTTGAGTGCAGCCTGCTGCCTTTGTCGTTACAGAATTCTCTTTTAATAATTCTATTCATGACTTGAGTGCTATATTGACCTTTTGCAGTCTCCCTGATGCGACAATGAAAACACACAAGGTTATAGACGCCTGGATAATTTAACAGTTGGCATGGCTTTGTAATACTACCTTTGGTACTAAACTCCTTCCAAAGTGACCTGTGAAGGAAGACTCTTACTGTTGAGGACTTCCTGCTTTGGAGCTGCTGAACAGAGTTAAAGTGGAGCCTCTTTTTTCACTAAAAAACACTAAAAGCTGGGAAGTATTTTGTTCAGTGATGGCTCAGTCTTTTCCATGTCTCTTGACTCCTCCACTAATGAAGGTGCGTCAGTTGTATTGAGAAGATTCGAAAAGTATTCCTTCCACTGCCTGGCTATGTCCCAAACTGAGGTCAGCAACACTCTATCCCCTCTGTATGATTTTGGCAACCAAGAATTGGATTGCCATGGCCTTTCCTTCTAACTCACCATTATAGCCCGTTCTTTTGAAGGGCTCACCAGTGAACACCTTCTCCAGGCCTTGCTCCAGTATCTATGTTCCAGAAAAGGTCAATGGTCCATTGTTAAGCTCATAACAGGAGTTTTCTGATTCACATTTAGTCTGGATCCTCTAACCTTGGTAGACCCTTGGTAGACCATAGAAGGGGGAACTCGTCCCTGGCGAACACCTCAAGCACAACATGGCGGTGAGGTCATGGAGGGGCTGGACATACGGTCATGTGGCATCTGGCCAAACCACTTCAATCTATGTCAAGTACATCAAGTGGAGAAAAACCTAAACTCGATTGTTAAATTGCACTATTGAGTTTATGGACCAAATACAGCGCTACCTAGCATGAAGCCACATAACCATATGCCTTGCACGTATTTTTAAATACCCTTTTAGGAGATACGTGGAGTACACTGATGTACATGTTTTGTAGTTTTGCTACTATATACATATTCTATTTAAAATGTTGCTTGTAATAACTATTATGATGACCTCGTAATGTATCAGTCTAACAGTAAAGTTGTTCTTTATGCTGTAAGTGCTGCTGGAGGTTAACCTCTTCCCACGTGTAATTTTATGGCATTATAACACACACAAAGGTTAAGGTGGGGATTGAGGGTGTTGTTTGTGGCATGAAAAGGAACAGCTGGCAGTGATAACACGCAGAATCACTTGGGTTGTTGTTTTAATGCTTTTTTCACACTGGGATATTAAATAGTATTACTGCATGTGCGTTTGCCTATGTGCCATGCATTGTTTGCTAAGCTGGACATGCTGCAAGCGGGTATCTATGTGCACAACTCCATTTCAGTGGTTCCAGAAGCAAACCTTGTATCTCCAAAAAGGTCAGCGTTTTAGGACAGACAGAAGCGGCTTTGTTTACAGCTCAACCCCCATGTAATTTTGAGCTTATCCAATGTAATTTGAAAGGTTTTCATAAGCCCGGAGGGTCATAGATTTTTCCCTGTCCGTACCCTTTTATTCAAGTTCAAACTTGTTCATGAAGCTTTCGCATGTGGCAGCAGCTGCTCTTCGATGTACATTTGATTATTGTAAATGTATGTGTCTTTGAGGCGCTGGTAAGCCTGCATATGGCACATCAGTGTGTGTGCATGTGTGTGTCTGTGCATGTGAGTGTGTCAGCATGCAGGTGTACAGGCTGTGTAAAAGATGAGTCCTGACGATGGGCCGTCCACCTTGCCCTTTGGCTATTTCTGTACCGTGCCTTCCCCGGCGTCGGTTGCGTAATGATCTGGGAGATAGAGATTGCTCTTTGTTTGTTGTCTTTCTCAGCCATAACTGGGCCTTGGTGCCAGAAGGTCAAGTGTACAGAATAAGAACAGGCTTACACAACACAGAAAACACAGACACACCTTTGATGTGAAAGAAAGGATGTGTGTGTGTGTGTCTCTCAGATGGAGGGCGGTGATTGATTTCAGACAACAAAAATCTAGCTCTGCAGAAGTGGACCTGCAGTGTACCATTTCAGGAGCAAACAGTTTTCCTGTGTTTATGCGGTTCTGAGCAAGTACTATCTTTAAAAAGATTTTAGAAATGGCATAATAAAGTTATGAGGTCAACAAAAAGTTTAATTCTTGCAGTTCACTGAAGAAGCTCTACAGGGATGCTTTAAACTGAGCCATTACGCTATACTCTGCACTCTGCCATAGTAGCTTTTCATGACTGAAACATTATTCAAAATAATCCTCATTTAGCCAATACTGGACAGTGGTGCAGCCCACCATTTAATCTTCTGTGTGAAATAAGCTCCTCTCACATTAAGGCTACTCTTTTGCTGACTGTCTGCTCCCTGCAAACAGAGGGCTTGAATAACAGGGTGGGGTGGGCCTGTGCATGTGTTACATAATGTCTTCTGCATCTTATGATTGGGCACAAGGTTCCTTTTGGTAAGTGGCTAAAGGACAGTCGTTTATGTAGTGCTCAACTCTTTCTACACTTACTTAGCAAAGTGCTTTTACACCACAAACACACACACACACACACACACATTGCCCCATGCACATGTATGCAGTGCGTTTTCTATGGTTTTATCTATCACACAATACTAATGGATGATTCCTGCTAATTTGGGCTTCAGTATTTTACTCAGGGGCATTGAGTCATGTGGACTGAAGGACCTTTTACTGAACCACCACCCTTGCATTTAGTAAATCTCCCACTCTGTGACCAGCTCTAAGTCCTGGAGCACAATGAGTGTCTTAATGTACAGTATGTTACTGGTTTCAGGATGGACATCAGTCTGAAACCCCAAGTCTTGTTTTTTTGGGATTACTTCCACATACATTCCATCTTATTGTTTGAAACCTTTGCTATTGTTAATATGAGCATTAACTATTATGAAGGAACTGCGACAGATACAAATGATGATGCCACACCCTTTTTTGCTAATCTAAAATTTGAGTACTGTCCAAATTTTATTTAAATAAAAACAGTATACTTGTTTCATGTACTTATTGGTCCATCCTGCTCTCATTAAGTGTGTTTTCTCTAGACCTGCTCATTACATCCAGTCAAATGCAACTCTTTTACTTGCTGACATGAGATCACTGTTATGTTTTTGAGTGTGCATATGTCTATGTACACATACCCCATGTGGCTGTAGTATGCACAGAGGCATGTGCAAGTCTGGGATTCATGAACTTGCTTCAGGGCATTCTGCTGCCTCAGAACAGAGATAAATTAAACTTGTTAAAATAAATAGAGATTTTAAACAAATCTCAAGGTCTTTATCAGCAGATTCAGTTTAAACTCTGGTGACAAAGACTTTGTGGAGCAGTTGAAACCTCCAGAAATGTGAACTGTGACTTTCTATTTGCACAGTAGACTCAATCACATGTTGTTCTACGGCTCTGAAAAGTGTCCCTTTTTTTCCCACAGCCACTGCTTTTAAGATCTGCAATAAACTTTCACACGCATCAAATTTCTAATTACAAAAATAACTTCTTAAAAATTTGCACTGATTAAGACATTGATACAAATCTGGCTCTGATTCAAAGCTGGTCCAAAGATGCACAAACTACTCAGGTACAAGCACATTTTAACTGAATGTATCAAGTTACTGCAAGAATCATTATGTATGTACACAGATGAGTGAGAACCAGGCTAAGCAGAGATTTATGATGGCCACTTAGCAGCAGCATACAGAAAACAGTGCTGTGCATGATTTCCACAGTCAGTAATGTAAAAGTAATGTCAAACACAGAGATATGCAGCATCCCATTTCTTTAAGAACTGCTCAGGTGAACTCATAAACAATAGATCACCGTAAAGGTAAAAAAATGTGAAAATACAGTAAATATGTCTAAAAAGCAAAGTTATTTTAAATTTCAGTTTGTGTGATCTTCGGGACACATTCTGTGATCTTTATAAGTGCCGTCCCTTTGAGCAGTGGTGATCTTGGGGAGACTAAGTGGAAACAGTTTGCCATTTAAAAACAGCGTCAGCTTGGATTTCCCTGCATTTAATATCAATTTCAGCTGAAAAGTACTGAACAGCATTAAAGACAGACTGCAGGAATTCAAGGGTTTGAGGGGATGAGCAATAGATAACTGTGTTTGGAGGCCATACAAGGACCATGGGCAAGAACAAGAGAGTAGCGCTTTATGTGTGGACGCTGAGAGGTTCCTGTGTGCTGTATCAATGGTTCAATTTACTGTTCACATCCTGCCAAAATGGCCCTCAGGTCACCGGTGACTGTCCTGTGCTCCACACAGGTGGTTTGCAATTTTATTTAGAAGCCTGCTGTTTTCACTGAAATCGCTCTGATAGTACAACTATGTGCTAAATGAGTAACTATTGGAACTATTGCGTAAGCAAGTACCTGACGAACACAGCAGTGCTTTTAGCTGCAAAAGAGACTTTTCAGTGGATGTGACAGATGTGGCAGGTGGTCACAGTATCTGAGTGTGTGAACAGGAAACTGTGTGCATTGGCAGAATAAATTTTTATCAAATATCGTAGTGTTATATACACTAAATACATTTATGCACTGCCGCCAAGTGGCCAAAACAGCTATTAATATGTTTTCAAAAGGGATTTTAGAGAAACTGTTTTGTCCTTGACATAATTTATAGTTAGTTTCTGTTGTATTAGTATACACACCTGTTTGGGAGTTTGACAGACGTACATTTTGGCACTTAAAACAGGAGAAAAGAACAAACCCGTGTGGGGTCTCAGGTAGAATGCTGCAGGGATGGAGAAAAGACATAAATAAACATCAAACGAAAATGAGATTTACCTGTTTGATCATTAACTTTCTCCAAGTCTTTACCTTCCAACAAGGACCAGTGCTGGAGAGGAGGAAGACGGGGAATGAGAGCGCGAGGAATGAGAGCTGAAGGCAGAATGTCCGCTAGGAATACAAGCAGTGCCTTGCCAAATACAAAACAGGCCTCTCTCTCCCTCTCTCGTCTTTCTTTATCCTCCTATTTTATTCCCTTTGTTAGAGGAACTCGGCGTACAGGACTTCAGAGGAGGCTGCAATGAGCACATCAAAGCATGCCGACAGATTGTGGCCCAACGGACACACTCGAAGTGGGCATTAGTTTCTTTGTTGAAAATGTAGAAAAGGCGAGCACAAATTAGGAAAATGAAAGCAGCTCTCTTTTGTTATTTTGCCTTCTTTCTGTTGTTTCACTCTTGTTTCTTTTCCCTCTCTTTTTCAGGTGTCCAAAGTAGTGAGGGTCAGGCGGTCAGGCCTGCACCTTGTTTTTGTCAGATGCTTGTTTGGGGAGATTTCCGTCCTCCCGCCTGTCTTTCGCGCGCACTTTCTTTCTCTCTCTCTCTCACTCTCCCCTCTCACCGACTCTTCTGACAAGCTCGCTTTGAGTTCAGCCCACATGGCTCTGGGCAAAAATCAATGCCCATATGTGTCTTCAGCTGCTCTACACTGGACTGATGAAGGTTAGAAGAGAAAAAAAAGGCATATGAGCAAAATCCAAAGATTCTGAAAGAGTCCGGCTGATTACAGGCAAAATATTCATCCAACTGTACGTCTGTTTACTGAAATAATGGATGAATAATTAAATGAGAAATGCTCTCTTGACTCTTTTTTTGTTTTTTATTCCTGTTTGCCCCAGGTGTCTTTTTTGGCCCGTGATAGATGGGAAGAGGGCAGACTAATTGTGGATCGGAATTAAAGATTATTACCAGAGGATTCAGCCAAGGATTCATTCAGACCAGCATTCAATGACCACGAGCCTACAAAACGAGCTGCTAAGTTCACCGACCTTGAGAGGTGAATCGCAGACTTGTTATTGATTGCCATCACAGTGCTTCATTGTTTGGTGTCATGGCTCGGGCTACTCACTTGTTTAATTGTTTCTCGTTGAATTGTAAAGTAGCGAGTGGGAGGCAATTGAAAGAGGCTTTGAAACAGTTTGTGCTTTAACAAGGATACTTTAAGAGGAGACAAAGAGAAATGAGAGGGACCGAAAATTGCTTCATCTCTACTTCACCTCATTGTTGTGCCTTTCATGGAAACAATGACAGACTTCAAGGATTACCATAAAGAAAATGTCCAAGTCCTCATCGGGACTTTCAGGCCCAAATGAACCCACCGTGAAGTCGGTTTCTGCTGGCGAGCCAAAGTTCAGAATTCAGGAATTCGACAGGCGTCTGACATTTCAAGTGTGATATCTACATGCACCATCACAGGGATTGGATGCCATTGGGCCTGGCATAGCCCCTCAGGGCGATGTTTCAAGCCGTTCTTCTACTGGAGTAGCCGACATTTCACAGCAGCACACTCTTCCCAGTTTTGATGCCTTTTTTGCTCACTGAGCTGACCCTTCTAGAAATTCTGCAGAGACCACAGATACTTCCTTGGACTGTAGATACTCCCCGGATCTTTTGCTTCACATCGACCTCTTGGCCTCTTCTCTCTGGTTTTGATCTCCCTTCCCTAGCTCCTCTGCCCCCGGAGGGTGTCAGCGCTGGCTGAAGGGGCTTCAAGGGGCCTTTCAATCCTTCATCCAGGTCTTAGTGTTCAAAGACCTTGGCCAGTCATCCAGCTGTACACACACACACACACACACACACACACACACACACACCACACACTCGCGCACAAGCTGCACTGATAATTTAAAGAAAGAAGGGAGGAGTGCTGAGAGAGAGAAGGAAGTGGTAAAGAGAAAGAGTAAGAGCTGCTCTGAATTTCAGAATAAGATCAAAAAGAACTCCTGTGAGATGTGGCCTTAGCACCATCAAAATGAGATTAAAAATGTCAAGTCAGTCCAATGTACAGTATGCGAGTGGAATATAGGCGATACTCTACTGCCTGTAAGCAGAAACAAAAAGACACATTCATTTACAGCTCCTACCCACCCCCCTTTTTTGTTTCTCGACGGGGTCCCTGGGTCACGTCAGCGTCAGACTATTGCTGGTTCATAACACTGCATAAAGCTACAGTGTTCCCTAATTTAACACTGCCTTCTGGGACCCTAACGGCCGAGAGCGGATGGAGAAAGCAGATGTGCCTTCCACAAGAGGAAATAGTTGCTAACCGATCGAGCGTAAAACGCCACAGCTTAGCGACGAATTTTGTGGCAAAGTGATGGGCAGGGCGGGAGGGAGGTTGCGGCAGTCAGTACTCTGAGTTCTATCAGAAATGTGTATCTAGACCTGAGGACTGCTGGGAGGGTGATTTAGGAGGCAACAGATTGTGGGATAGAGCAGAGAGGGGAGTGTGAATTTACATTTAAGCACGTGTGTGTGTGTGCAAACAGAGTGCTCAAACTGTGTGTTTTACTATGTGTTCTTCGCCATCTATGAAGTTGTGTGTGTGTTTGTGTGTGTGTCCTTCAGTGGTTCAGGGGGATAACTGTGTGTGCACAAGGCTTTCGAGGCCTTATCTAGATGTCCTAGTTATCGATTGGGCGACACGGCAGATAAGAATAGGATGAGTACCCCCTCCCAACCATTTGCAGCCACCCCACACACCACCACCCTTCATCCACATATCTGCCATCCCAACCACGAGCCCTCCTCCCACTGCTCTGCGTGATACAGATGAGGCGATTTAAAGCACTTTACTGGAACCTGTCAGACCAAACTCATTTCCAAAATGCTTTTATATGTGGAAAACATTTGGAACTATTATTGCGGTAGAAGGTGGACATGACATCTGTAGTCAGTGGATTTGCTGTTCCATATTTAGATGTATTGCTTCTTGTAAGTGGTCGTAAATACAGACATTCAGCAACATGCAGCTGCATGCAAATACGGCAAATATCCGAATCATTCAAATCAACTCCAACTACAGCCTTTTGTTTTCCATCACTAAACATTAAAAATCTTCTCTTTTTCATCTTTCGGTGACACGGCCTGAAACGAAACCGTCACTGCAGTCTGAAACCTGAGATTTCTGCTCACGGAGCAGACATAAGTCGACGTTATCATTTTCAAATTTGGCTTTCTTTAATATGAGTGTCCACCGCTGTAACAGCTTATATGGAACAGAAATTATGTTGTAGCCCACGGTGTAAGTCACAAATCCATCAACGGCAATTTATGCTTCCTGTTTTTCTACCGGATTTCGTGACAGGCTTGTTCCTTCAAACAGAACGCAGTGATGTCACGCTCATGTCAGATCAGCTGACAGTCCAGATCTATCGATGCTTAGCTGGTATCATTCTACAAACCCAAATGACATATCTCAGAGAGGATCTGCCCACAGACGTCCTATGTCTCAATAGGTTGTAGAAGGAACTTGAAGTGGTTTTCTGTCTGATTTTATCAGCCTCTCATATTGTTATGAAGGAATTTTGTCATCAGCAAAAAGTCCATTTAACACATTAAATGCTATATATTTAACACCATTAAATTATAACACTTAATACAAAAATATGTGCATTTTCAAACGGAACGGTGCATCAAAAGCCCTGAAAATGGACATTTCTAAATATCACAAAGACATGTTTATGTTTGGCTCAAGTGGAAAGAGAAATGGTAAATTAATAATGATGTAAATGAAACAATGATGCTTTCATCCCACCCAAACTACCATATTTCCAGTCTGCTCTCTACGTGCTTTTTCAGCTTCAGTTGCTGGTCTGTGATTACATAATCTTCCTCTTCTGAAGAAGAAAAACTAGAAGAAGAGGAAGTAAAAAAAAGTAATTAAAAAACAACTTGCTGGATTGACTGTTTTTGAGTGTGTGTGTGTGTGTGTGTGTGTGTGTGTGTGTGTGTGTGTGTGTGTGTGTGTTTTAATTATGTTTTTCATGAGGCAATTGTTAAATTCAATTTCCACCAACAGTATTA
>VOQJ01043423.1:0-10749 GCA_015052665.1 Apistogramma diplotaenia
CTGAAGATTTTTCCTGGTTTTGCCTCAAACAAAATATTTATTAAAAAATAGGTAAATTACTATATTTGCATATTTGAAAAACAGGCCGTTCCTGTGAAATGAAATTAGTACAATTTACCATAAAATCCAGATGAAACTTTTCATGATTCTGTATTAATTAAAAAAATCAACAAAAACAACCTTCTGAAACGTAGATTTTTGTAGAGATGAACTCATTACTCTCATGCAACATTTAGTCTCTGTGCTCAGCTGCACACGACGGTGCTGTCAGCATAGCAAGTGTCAACATAATAGAGAAGAACATGTAAGTGCATGACTTGCACATCATTAAAAATAGTATGAATTTGAAAGGAAATTTGATTTTATACATTACTTAGGAAACAATATAACTTTAATTTTATTTAATGAGAGCATCTGGCCCTCACACTGTCTGCTGGACAAATGTAGTTGACGACCCCTGTTCCAGACCCTGGCATCCAGTCCAGAACCCCCGAGTGCAATTTTAATGGATCTGAAAGTGGATTTATTCCTTCATGCAACATATCTGACCATAAAATGGTATTTTTACCATCAGTGTTAGGAAAGACACTGACATTCATCACGGTCAATAAAACTGACGTCTTCAGATCAAAGACTTCAGACTTTTCCCGCAGTCGTGATTTGCACTCTGATGTGTGACATGTGGAACGCAGTGAGCGTCTTACTGACCACGTGTCAGATTAATCACTGATGTGGATCGTCCTGTTGTGGCCCTGAAATGTTTGACCGCCCCACGCGTCCATGCGCAGGTAAAACCATCGATCTTCTTCCGTTTGTGGATTCTGTACAGCTCGTGCAAGGTAACGGCAGCTTTT
This sequence comes from Apistogramma diplotaenia, assembly GCA_015052665.1. Classification (NCBI taxonomy): domain Eukaryota; kingdom Metazoa; phylum Chordata; class Actinopteri; order Cichliformes; family Cichlidae; genus Apistogramma; species Apistogramma diplotaenia. The sequence goes on from VOQJ01043423.1 coordinate 855, forward strand.
ATGGCTTCCTACTGCGTCCGCTGTGAATTATGCACCACTTTATTCTGACACTTGAAACTGATTACACAGACGAGTGTGTGTGACCTGAACAGAGCTATGATCCGCGCTATAAAGAAATTCTCTTTTAAACATTAAAGCGGTCTTGAATAAGCCTTTGCACTCTTCCTGCTGCCGTCCTCAGAGTGACATAATCATGATTAAAGGCGAGCCGGAGCACCAGAGTAGATCCCACTCTGTGATACACTCTACTTCCTGTCTGCAACAAAACGGCTCATGCTGAGAAAAGGAGAAAGGAAACGTCTCCCCTTCACACTGCCGGTCTACTCAAACTGACACGAATCAAAGTGGACTGCAGACGAGATTAAAAGAGGCTGTGGACCAACACTTTTTGATGTTGCTGCTACGGGAACACACCGGGCTCGTGCTGATTCGCTGACTTTTCTTGAGCCACACAGTCTCTTTGAGCCCGGCCCTGTTAAATTGGCATGGAGAGGCGAGTCTCTGAGGACTCTCGGCCAAGTCTGCGAGGCGGAGCGACAGTCTCACCGGATCCTGTCAGCTCGTCAAACGCTGCACCACCGTTTTCCCGAGGAGTCCGGAGAGATGGGATCCTTCAAGCAAAACAACTTCAGATCGCGTGACGTTTATCAAGTGCGCTAACTTGTTGATCTTTAACCAACAGACCAAAGGGATATAAAATAAGCACACTTCATGCAATTTACTGTGCTAATAAAAAGTACCTAATATAGTGCTAATGGCTGAAAAAACAAACAATATTGACTTGCACACACATATCACCAGCTCACAGGTGTAGAAGTCCTTTTATAAAAGGAAACAGAATAAAACTCTGTGCTTGTCTGAAAGGTTTGAGCTGGATAATCCATCCGTGCAGACGCTCACACCTCCTTCCACAGGAATCTGCGTCGTTCGCATTTCTCTGGCTTTACTCAAACCAACATGCACACGAGCACGAATGACTGCTGGCCAACACCAGTGACTCTGCTACAAGCTTCTTCAATTGATTATTGAGCAAATCCTCATTGGTCTGCGTATTACTGAACACCAGCAGAGGTAACGATCAGAAAATGATCCGACTTCTAAATCAGTCAGTATTAACTATTCCGCCAATAAATTAAAATGAATAAAAATGGAGAAGCCGGAGCTGCACCCTTCAACCACGTTATGAGTCTTGGTGTTTGTCCACCAGAGGGCGCTCTACGGCTTGCTTGTCACAATCACCAAACATCAGTGTAGCTCTTAAAAATCCTAAAACTGTCAAAATCTGTCAGTTTGCTAAAACGGCCCGGTACAACACAGCCTTTCGATCTCACGCTTCATCGCTGAAGATGACCTTAATAGATCCAACCTCCTTCACTCTGTGTGCTCTTCTGGATCAGTTATGAGTGACTCATGAACTCTGACCCTCCTATAAACAGAGAAGCTCCTGATTCTCCAGCACTTATTGACAAAAGTGCGAAATTCAATCTCTTATGTCTGTATTTTAGCACAGCTGCACGAAAGGTTTTGGTTTGCAGATTTCAGGCAAGGTCACGTAGCAGCTCACACAAAAGGGCAGATGCTGATATAGTGACCCTCAGATCTGCAGGGATCTGTTACTCCGTCTAAAGATGTAAGATGTACGACGGTTCAGCCTTTCTGGGAGAAAGTTCTGGACCGATGAAGTAAATGGATCAGTGTAGTAATGTATGTAGTATGTTGTTCTGCTCTGCTTAATGCAAGTATTGAAATGAAAAAGGTTTTAATTGACAAAAAGAAAGTGAATAAACTTTTTCGCCCAGTTTTCTTCCTCTTCGTGACATTTGACCTCAAACACCAAAACAACCCTGGAACTGCCAGGTGAAAGTGAAATAAGCTCCTCTGGTTTTATCAAGAGCTGAACAGCAGCAATCGGATGATTTATTGCTTCTCTTCGCCCGACATGAAAAGATTATAGAAGTCAGACCCATGGATCACAGCGGTAAACAGTCCCTGTGGAATATGTTCAGGTATTTCTTCTGAAATCCCACAAAATGAATCAGTGATTTATGAAGAAAGTTTAAAAACTGCAGCCGCAGATTCTAAAGTAAAAGCTCAAAGCTCAGACGAGATGAAACAGTTTGAATAAGAGCGACGAGTCCTTACCTCGGCGTGGACGGCGTAGGAGGCCAACAAAACAGACGCCTCAGGAGGACAGTGGATCTCCTCCTCGACGATCTTCTTCTTCACCTGAGGAGTTCCCAGATATGATCAGCTTCATGTTTGAGCTACTGAGACCTTGGTGCCTACAGAAGAGCAGCAGACCCTGGGTGTGTCAGGGATACTAACGTTATGGATTTGAAGCTGTAACAAAAGCAGCTGTGTGAGCTTGTAAGACTTTTTCTGTTTAGATAAATTTCTCCTTTGATCAGGTCTCGGTGACCCAGCAGCCCAAAGCCTCAGACAACAGGCTCCATTCATCTGTGCCTGAGAGGCATCTCTCATATCTAATTTTGGGAAGCGAGACGGGGACGTCGCTTAAATAACACTTGGAATGTGTAGAATGAAAGAGTGTAAATATAGCCTGTTAGAAACAGCTTTGGGTGGCAGCACATCGTGTCAACACGCGCAGCATCTCTGCTCTCCTTCATCTTGATGCAACGTTTCTGCATAAGTCTGCTGCTCTTCTGCAGGATTCAGCCTGATTCTACAACAATATGCAGCACGTGACTCATCTGTTTCATTTCAGTTATGACAAAATGTCAGTTTTCTGTGTCGTTTCTTTGAGCACATCATGGTTCTGAAGGCAGAGTTTCAAAGCGGATTAAGAGCTGCTTCAAGCAAACAGTTTCTGAGGGATGCGCTCATTTCTTTACATCCAGGTAACGTTCAGCTGCTGCTGCAGACTCTGATCACCTCACAGGTGTAAATACTGCAAGGGCGTGGTCACACCTGTTAGACACAGAGCCAGGAAGCATGCACATGAACCAACAGCACTTCATTTTAGCATTAAGCTGCTCCAAGAATACCAGCTTTCCAGTCAGAGGAACATAATGACGGGTCCTAGAAAAGCACCAAATGCTAATTAAAGGAAAACTGCCCATTTTTATAATCTGTGTTATTCCGGCATCTCCAGGATTGCTAGTTGTGCCTGTAATTCACTCCTGCCATTAAGAGCCGTAAATTCAAGGCTTAGGTTTGTACTTCGGAGCCTACGGAGAGACCGGTGCATGTTGGCGTAACTGCCATGGATCACAATAACAGCATGGATTCTTAAATTAGCACCAATCCCCTGTAACAAGGTCCCTCCAAAGCCCCGCCTCTCACCAGGTGTCACTACCTGATGACATCACACGTCAAACTAACCGAATTTCAAACTTTCATAACTGAGCACGAAGCGTGACGTGAAGGTTAGATGGTGCGAACATGCTTCGGCTCTCGTTATATAAGACGCGGTGATGGTTTAACCTTATCAATGTGCAAAGGCAGTCATGCTGTCGTCTCTTGTTCCAGAACTAACAAAGGTGTGGAGCCAGAGGTGACAGCCCCTAATCATGGCCTGCACTGAGAGGCTGAAGCTGCTCTGCAAATGAGACCGTGCTGCTGCAGGCGGAGGTGACGTGCACGTGTCCGTTTGTGCGAGTGCTTCTGTACGGGTCGATGACCATTGCTGATGAGGACTGATCCACCTGTCCTTCCCGTCACACTAAACCGACTCAGTTCTTGACGTTATGGGAATTAACGGGAGCAAAGTAACGGGAAGACGAGCGCTGCAGTGCATCAGGCATTTATACTCGCCTCCTCTTGTAGCTGCTGCTTGTTTTCTTAAGCAAAGTCTTCCCTTTGGAATAAATAAAAGACTCCAACTTACATGGATTCAGGAGGCAGAGAGACATTTTATATGCTTTAAGTCGACACGCGCACTACCCAGAGGCTGGTTTAAAAGTCACATTAAAGTAGCACATTTGGTGAGATTTGATGGGAGTGTTATGGGCACAAACACTGCATAGAGAATATGTTATTAACTGGGCCAAAAGCTGAGCCCTTAAAGGCTAATTGGTAATTGATAAATGTGGCCGGTGGCAGCGGACGATGAGAGCACAGTTACAAATCCTGTCTTGTGTAAAGGGAACGGTGTTCAGGCTCCTCAGGAAATCCCCAAAGAGCATTAAGGGGACAGACAGGGCAGCAGTAATATGTGGCCGCACACAATCAGGCCGAGACAACAGAACGTGTAGAGCGCTCCGCTCAGGAGCTCGGCGAGCACGCCGACGGAGTCAGAGCTCCTGTTGGCTCTGGATTAAAGAGCGAGGCAGCCGCAGATGAAGCACATTCGCCAAATTTTAAAGGCTTTGGGTGTTTAGCCAGAAAGCGGCGGCTCTCCTCTAAGAATGTTTTAAAGTCTCAAACAAAGAACAACCCCCTCCTGGAAAGTGGGGAACATTTTCCTCGCTGCCTGTTTCCTGTTGGACTTCGTCTGTAGCTGAAACACTGAAGCAATTTGACTTAAAAGCAGCTGAGACATAATGTCAAGAAAAAAGGCCAAAAAAGAAGATCAAAGTATTTCAGTTTGCACCACGTGCTTGCTGAATGAGCCAGCTGACACAGAAAATAGGAGACTAAATGTACACAAATATGAACAATGTACTTGTAGAAAGAAGAGATGCTGTGTAATATCTTGCACTAGCTCCTCCTCGGCATTTTCAGGGTAAAACTTGGCCAGGAACTGGAAGGTGATGGGTTCTTCTTTCGGCACCTCCTGATCTAGAACCTGCAACAACAAAGCAAACGAGGAAATATTTTTCTATCATGACTCAGATGACTTTATTAACAGTATTTGCTTTTGTTTTGTTTTGCCAATTTAAGTACAAGAGTCACCTTTTTGTCCATCTTGAGCCAAGCGACCGTGTCCTTGATGTTATACTGGAGCCCGAAGAACCACGTCTCTCTCAGTCCAAGAGTTCGGCACACCAGATCTAAAAGGTCCTTTCCTTTCCACTTGACCTGTACCCCATAAAAAAAAAGCTAAATTATTCTTAGGATTCATTTTTTGTGCATTTTCCTGGTTTAGCCATGCTAAGATTTCCATTACAGCCATTAGTTTCCAGCAGGGAATCATACAAGTTCGCCTCACCCTGCTGAGAACTAAGGGGGAGGCATATCAGGCACGCACATCCAATTTAGACTGCTTTCATCTCCAGCCTCTGAGTTAACTCAGGGTGCGAGCTACTGTCAAGTGCTTTCAAGTTTGGCATGAAAAAAATGTGTTGAGAAGTGTAAAAAATAGGATAAAACCTCTGCATGCACAGGGAACGGCAACCTTGATCACGCAACGTTTTCATGCAAGGCTGCGGGAACGCTTTGTCGATATGACCAATACTTATTATGTGCTCTTTCCTAAACCCATAATTGATACAATCCTCACCCCAGAAAAAGAAGAAAACAGAAACCTCCGGCTCACATGGTGCTGCAGTGTGTAATTACTATCTGTCAGCTCTGGTGGAGCCCCTCCCTGTTAAAAACAGGCGTCTGCGAGTCATTTCGATGCCTTTCAATTCTGACATAATCACCAAGTAATTTGATGAACCAAAAACACCACAAAAGGGCCAAAATTACAAAGGATGTCTTTTCAAAAACAGCATAAATCACTTTCGGATCCAAACTGTATTCTCGCAATGCACCGAGTTTTTCCACTTCTTTTAAACTAACATTTCCTTGATTGTGCTGCAGAAGATCGATTGTAGCGGATCATTGTCTTCTGCAGAGCATCAGCACAGTATCAGCTCCGGCTGTTCGGGTCCATTCACAGCTGATTGCTGCCATCTAGTGTTGAAAAGCGAAAATCGTTTAATTTAAAAAGCACTGGACACCTGCGCACGTACAGCTGTTGTACCCATTACACTGCTGCCAAGCACTCACAGCACCGTTTAACGTCATTAAAACGTGTACTCTGCGTTGTGGACACGGTAATTAATGTAAACCGTGGCTTCAACTGAATGGATTCACGCCTGGTCTCACCTCGCAGTTGAACTCCAGGTCCGACTCCATTGTGCAGATCCTGACGTTGAAGTGCCTCGCGTGCTTTCTCATCAGCGAGTTAAATCCCATTTTTGCTGCTAAGGCACTCGCCATGGCGAACAGTTCATAAACAAATAGTCCAAAGTCGCTCCTGCGGTTACTTACAAACTGCGTGCACGGTCAAGGCATTTTCTTTAACTTTGTTCACGCTCCGGTGAAGACACCACAGGCACACACAGACGAGCACGGCTGCGCATGTGACCGTCCTGCCTCAGGATTCCTCGTTCAGGTATCGATGGATGCTCAAAGACGAGTTACATCTGCTTTCGAGGCTTTTGCTGGCATGTTTTTGATCGATGATTGTCCCGTGGTTACGTATTTATTAATTCTTTCACTTTAGTTCACAAAAAGAAAGTCATGAAAACATTCATCCTGAGCAGATAAAAACAGCGCACTGTCCTCGGCTCGCTAGTTCGCTAACTAACGTTAACATTACATACAGTGTTAACTCTTAACTGGCGCCAGATTTACACGTTAACAGTCACGTTTGAGCATCTCACCCAAAGCACTCCGTCTGAGGACTTCACAACACTTTAGGTTACTACACATGAACTACACTAAAACGGAAGCGAAGCCCCAGCTAACCGCTGCTAACCACTTGTTAGCCATCGCATCCAATGATGCATTCGCGTACCTCGCAGAATGTTGTAATAACAAAGTAGCGCATGATACTGGTCACAGCATGCAGTTAATTATGGAACGAGAGCCTTCGGATACAGTATCTAGGCACATAAAACAAATAAATAAATAAAATGTATGAAGCAAAACAAAATAAATACATTAAATGACAAAACACAACAGAGATTCAGGTCAAAGATGACAGTCAGATTTTTGACAGTTTTGGAGGGATTTATTTCCAATACTTTCTGTGTTGGCACATCTACAGCTGGTCAAAATAATCTTGGTGGTGGGGTCTTAAGGAACAAATGCATTTGTTCTTAATACTGGGCAGGATGTTTTCCCTGTGTACCCTCTGAAATGATCACCACTGACCTTAGGACTTATGTAGCCTAAATAAGATGGAACTTTTAACCATGTTGACAAAATAATAATAATAATACTACTGGTAATAATAATCTGGATCATTACTGTAATTTTACTGTTGCAATAACTGTCTACAGTGTAACACGTGTGTTATTATTATTATACAGACAGACAGATACTTTATTATGATCAAATTATTATGTTACAGCAGGAAGAAAATAGTACAATATACAATAAATTAAATAATAATAATAAATTATTATTATCTATCATCCATCCTTCCATTATATTTTTTTGATGATGACGATTATTATTATTATTATTATTAATATAACTGTTGTAACAGAAGAATTTCCTATAGGCAGAAATACAGGAGAATAAATAAAGCAGTATATTATAACTTTGATGTTATGTCATGTACTGTATGTGAATCAGTAATTATCTTGTGAAGCTACTCGGCTTATAAGTGAGACGCAGTAGTTACATTTTAGACTGCCTGCCTACTAAGCAAGTCTGCTACTTTAAACACAAAGCTTTCTTCTTCTTTATGAGTTTCCAGCAGTTTACTTTGCACCTTGTACAAAATAAATACAAGTCCTAGTGATCGTGAAGGCAGCACCGTTTCCCTTTTCCTCGTGACTGAGCGTGGCCACGCCCCTTGTCCGGCCCCCTGCGCCATAAAGGGGCGGCGCTAAAGCAATGAGGTAATCGGGGTAAACAGTAAAGATGGCGATGTCTGTGGATGGAGAGGGACAGTCGCGGCTAAACGGGACTATTTCTGACCCGCTGACAAAAAAACTGACCGACCTGCCGACGGAGCTGCTCGAACACATCCTGTGCTTCCCCGTCCTCAAGCATGTCGACATTTGCAACGTCTCCTGCTGCTGCAAGCGGTTACACGACGTTTGCCATGGCAGGGGGAAGGTCTGGGGACACCAGTATAAACTCAGGTGCTATGATTTTTTGTGTGTTATATTTCTGTGGATTACTGGCGCGTGGTACCTTTTCGCGCCACCTCTTCCTCTCTTTTTATGTATTTATGCGTAGTTTGGAGCCATTAACCTCCGTCTTTCCGCGTTAAGCGGGGTTCGTGTGCTGCGAGCTCTCAGGCAGCTGTCAGCCGTTGACATTCTGCTGATGCACCAAATTCACCATCACGCTTTGCTGGTGGCTTCAGTCCCGCAACAGCAGCGGTGCCTTTAAGTGGCAACGTTTACAGCTTTTACAAATAGCTGTTGATTCTCCATTTAACACAGAGCCTCCTAAAATGAATCTGTGTGACCTTGATGAATGCTAGCCTCTGAACCGCACAAGAGTGCAGCTCTTCGGCAGGAGCTAGCTGCTGCCAGCCCTCCTCCTGAGTGACCTGGCACACGGCCCCGCGCCTCCCGCCTCTTCAGCACGGTGACAAATGGGTCCAGAGCCTAACATGCAACGCTTGAGGCAAATTGTTCTGAATTTTTATGTTTTTTTTTCTCTAATAAAAACTTGCACTGCCTTGATTAACAGATGGCCACGACTGCAGAGGTTTTATCGTCAGAACGAGTGCTGTGACTGGCTCAGAGAATACAAAACACGCCACAGAGTCGGGATACAAATACGAAGGACCGTGGAATCGATCTCAAAGAGATTCTTCACAGAAGTTGTAAGTGATCAGTTTGTTTTTTCAGTTTTCTCTTTTACTCTGTTACTGTTAAATACTTGGTGACAGAATGGTAACACCTTTACTTAGGAAACACCATTTAGGGTGACCAGAGCAGGTAGCAATTTACATGTGGGACAAAGTGCATGTTTGTATGAAATGATGTGGGGTATGTCTAAACACATGCAACCTATACAGGTTACAAGTATTTAACATGGAGAGGACAAACGTACTGTACCTCATGTGTGTTTGGTTTTTCATGTGTGCATGTTTGTGCAAGAAAATGTGAGCTCTATATGTTCCAAACTAATCTAGAGGTCTGTAACGCAGCCTTGCGTTGGCCAGGTGCTGGGAGACAGCTTTGCAGAAATCGAATCACTCGGGATGCCGGAGCACTTCTGTGAAGACGAGCTACTCTTCATACTCAACTCTGACAAGAGGTGAGAGCAGCGCTGTGCTTACGTGAAGGACTGGGGCTTGCAGAGCAATATGCAATAAGTTCTCTGGGTGAGAATGCCTTGTTTGTGCAGGCCGCACTGCTTCAAGATAAGAAGGCAACAGTAACTTGGATTTCATTACAACAGAGATGTGCAAAAGAGCGTCTCTGAACACACAACACGCTGATATGAAACCTGGATCCGTCCTGCCTGGTATCAGCAGGCTGCTGCTGCTGCTGGTGTGATTGTGTTGGGGATAGGGGTGGGCGGATCGATACTTATATCGATAGTATCGATACCAGGTGAGGATCGGTATCGGATCGGTATCGGATCGATACCACGGCAAAAATATCGATACTTTTGCTGCAGTTTCTCTTCTATCTGTTCAGCAAAATTACTCGAACTTCCTCACTGAGTTCGTGCGAGCACAGCTTCAACTCTGTCTGTGCAAACAGCGCGCCTCTCTCTCTCTCTTTTTTTACAGATATCTGTGTGCAATGGAAGACATTTTTGTGTTTATATTGTTATATTTTTTGTTAAACTGTTGCTATTGTTATTTTGCACGAGTGACCTTTTTCTTAAACAAATATGTGTTAATTAAAGGTAATAAGGGAATTGTTTTATTTTTTATACTTTTGCATATCTTATTTTGTTCTAGTTAATACAAAGCATGTTTATTTGCCTAAAAATTGTGTCCTGTTTTATTATAATCAACTAACTAAAGGCAAAATCGCAAACTATTCAATGATCATGAGTCACATTTCAAGTAAAAGGTCGG
>VOQJ01043424.1:0-17500 GCA_015052665.1 Apistogramma diplotaenia
TTGGGAGTCGGGTTCTAACTGTTTGTGCAGACACATGGACATTTGTAGCCTGCTGAAGGGCATTTTGCAGGGCTCTGGCAGTGCTCCTCCTGTTCCTCCTTGCACAAATGCGGAGACAGCGGTCCTGCTGCTGGGTTGTTGCCCTCCTAGGGCCTCCTCCACGTCTCCTGGTGTACTGGCCTGTCTCCTGGTAGCACCTCCAGCCTCTGGACACTACGCTGACAAACACAGCAAACCTTCTTGCCACAGCTCGCATTCATGTGCCATCCTGGATTAGCTGCACTACTTGAGCCACTTGTGCGGGTTGTAGACTCCGTCTCATGCTACCACGAGTGTGAAAGCACCACCAACATTCAAAAGTGACCAAGACATCAACTAGAAAGCATAGGTACTGAGAAGTGGTCTGTGGTCCCCACCTGCAGAACCACTCCTTTGTTGAGTGTGTCTTGCTACTTGCCAATAATTTCCACGTCTTGTCTATTCCATTTGCTCAACAGCTTTTAAAATTGATTGTCAATCAGTGTTGCTTCCTAAGTTGACAGTTTGATTTCACAGAAGTTTGATTTACTTGGAGTTATATTGTGTTGTTTAAGTGTTCCCTTTATTTTTTGAGCAGTGTATTAGTATTTAAACGAGGAATGAGGGGAAGTGTAGAAACCTGTAGACCCCTTCAAAATCTTACGGTAGCTATTTGCTAAAGGAATATTTTACTACATGGATGCTACCCAGTGTTTAAATTGCATGTCTCAAGCTAAAGCCAAACACAGAACAATATTTCAGTTAACTAGTCCATGACTATTTGTTCTGGAAAGAACAGATAGCAGCAACAAACTGATCAGACAATGGGATTTCCTGAAGTGAATGAATCTGATGCATTACTGTACAGCAGTTATATGAACACTGTTTTTGAACAGCCTACTACAAAGAGGTAGGCTTGCTGACTGATTTCTAGTTTAGCAAAAGCCAGACAGAAAAATTTCTGTTGACTAAAGTTCAAAATTATAAAATTAAAAAATATGATTAATAATTATACCCATTACACACAGGTGTGGTAAAGATGAGCTGTTACCTGCAGCTCAGTGTTGAGTCTAGGCATTGAGGCAGCTCGGCCCTGGTTTTCCAGAACTGAGCCAGCGACTGGAATTGTACTGTTGACACTCGTCTCCATCTTCTTCATCTCTACCAACTCCTGGGCATACAAACACAAGCGAAACCGTGCCCCATCAGCATGCAATGAGGACATTTGGAGCTGCATTACGCAATTTGGACTCAAACTGAGCAGACTCCTGGAAAGACCAATATTAAACTCTACAAACCTATGTAGCATTAAATATCAGAACAGACAACAAGCAATGATGTCTTACATACATAGTGACATATACATAGTGACACGCAAGCAGTTTTCTCTGTCCCTGTGTTTTGTCCTGCCCTATGGTCTCTTGTTTCTTTTCCCTTCTCTTTTTTTTTCTTTCCACTCACTCCTCAACCAGTCATGGCAAATGGTTTTCCTTGCATGAACGGGATTTTGCTGGAGGCTTCTTCAATTTAACCATCACACAAAGTGCCTACTCACAGAAGGTTGTTTAATTGTTGTGGTTTTTCTCCAAAATACTGGAGTCTTTATCTTACATTATAAAGTGGCTTGAGGCAACTGTTGGCACTGTATAAATAAACATGAATTGAACTGAATTGAAAGCTAAGGTTAGCCAGCTAGCTGCTACATCTAGTATAAAATTTGTTGGTAAGCTAATGTTAGCTAACACTGACCAGAAGAAAGTCAGTTTGATATAATGAACTCTAGTCCAAATGGGACCATCAGTGTCAAACTACAGTCAACAATAGCAAGGAATTTGATTTATGGAAGGAAAAATTGCATTGAGGTATCAAAGCCGAACCTGAACTCTCATTAATGCTACCCTTTGTGTCATTAACATCAATGATTGTCTGAGGTTACACCATGCTCCTTTAACAGACACCAGGAGACAACTATAATGAAAACTATATAGATAAGCTGGACTTGAACTTTTTGGTCACTAATAACTGTATTTTGGAGAAAATGTTTTACCTTGTAAGGCTGTTAAAGTAAACTTAAGGTTCTTTAAGTGTATTCATTTTAAAGTCTGGAAGAATTTGGTAATAAAATCACATTTTTAGTTTGACATGATTGTGTTAAATACAGTGGTACTGTCTATATCAATCACAGGCCATGAACTCAACTGAAACAAAACTTCATTGGCAGACTTTGTGATATCTGGAAATATAGTTCAGCAAAAAAATAAAAATAAAATAAAAACTGCAGTCAAAAAGATAAGAAGTTGGGGAGAGCAGCAGTAAGGCCACAAGCACAGACCCAAGCAGGTATCAGTGACAGCAGATACGTCACTGATTAAGTCAGATACTGGACAAAAAGGGTGGGGGTGGGATACAAAGTGGTTTGCTGACATGCAGCAAATAGGGAAAGTCTAAAGCAACTTAGATGCTGAATTAAGAACAGCTGATCTGCTGAGACTGCAACTGAGCTTGACTTTCTTGTCTGCCTAAATTAAAACTCTGCTAGATTCTCACTGTCAAAATATAACATTGTCAGTACAATACTGTAAGTTATTTGCACCTTAAATGGCTTGGGATTATTATCAATCATTACAATGTTCTATTTCCTGCATGTAGTACAAGAGCCAACCACAAACAACCAAAATCATGGTAAAGTGAACAATTTGTCACTGAAAAACAATATTCTATTTGTTAAAAACAGAAGGTAAAAGCAGAAAGCAAGAATATGACAAGAGTATAATTGTAGTGTTGATAAAAACAGACTGTCAAAATGATACTGACTAGTGCTGTGTAGATCTGAAAGTATTTAATTACATTCATACCAAATTGTTTAATAGCAAACAGAATTCTCTACAATTATTTTCATGTATTACTATTATAGCTCATGTTGAACATGCTTCTCTGCTTAATACCTGAATGACAGCAGCGTCTGGAGCATCCTCCGATGGGCCTCTGGACATGGTTCTCTTAGTCTTAGCCCTTGGTGCTTCCTTAGGTTTAACAATCACCCAGGAAGATGACGGCTTGATGCTGTGATCCTGACCTGGCCTGTGTGTCACAGTCACAGCTCAGCATGAATCTTAAAATGTCAGCAATTAATGTCATTAAAGTCTCAAGTATTCAGTGCTAGTACTGTACATAGTTGTAAAACTATCGTAGGATATCTGACAGACATTAATCTATACGTTTTTTCAGTCATCCAGGTCATGGGATATTATTCAAATGGAAAGTCAAAAACAGCTAGACTTGTAGAAGATTTCCTGAAGATGTTTCACCTCTCATCTGAAACCCTCCTTCACATATAACTTCAAGACAAACATTTTTTGGAAGAACCATGCCTCAAAGAAGAAAGGGGGTCTGCAACGCACCTTCTGCATTTTGAAGAACTGACACACCTTACTGGTAAAGAGGACTTGTAATAATATGTTTATGTGATTTGGGTGATCCATGCACCTATTATGCTATTTCTTATTACACAAGTAGATGTTCATAATAAATATGGCTGAAGTTTCAAAAGCTGAGGGACACATGTAATGATACATTTACTTATTTTATTGTGAGTGAACAGCTCAGGCTTCACAGTGAGCTACAGAGATGAGTATGAAGCTGGAGTTTCAGCATCCTGTAACTAATAGGATATGAATTAACAAACAGTTAAACAGACAGATTTTACACATAAAATAAAAACTCTGTATAAATAAAAAACTGCTTTTCTATATCATTTTAATTGTAGCTGTGAATACATAAAGACTGAAACTACAATCTCAATGAAATAGTACTCAGTCTTCATTTTCTGCCAGTATTTAACGTTCAACTACACCTCAGCCTATAGTGACCTACAGTTTTAAAATAATATACCGTAAATTCCGGGCTATAAGCCGCTACTTTTTTCCCACACTTTGAACACTGTGGCCAATACTGAGGTGTGGCTAATGCACGTTTTTTTTTTTTTCATGCCCCCAAAAACATTTTCAAAATCGTTCCTAATTTTATGTCCTGCACTTCAGCGTTAATCTTGATGCGGTCCATCAGGACGTTGAAACGATCGGCGAGAGATGGCCGGCAAAAGCCGCTTTTAATTTATAATCCGGCGGTTAATGTTGACCGTAACCAGGCTACAACTGTACAGGCAGGAATGAATGAACCTGGTTGACTTTATCGCTCTCACTCACCATCACTGCTTCGTTCGTCAGTGATAGGGCCTCTCAACCTGTAAACAACCACAGTGATGGAGGACACATACGCTTTGGGTAAGTTTCATATTTGTGTATAAATAAATAAATAAAATCTCGAGCTGTGTGAGTGTGTGTGCCTATCGATTGGAACAGTGATGGTGAGTGAGAGCGATACAGTCAGCCAGGTTCATGCCTGTACAGTTGTGGCCTGGTTACGGTCAACATTAAACGCCGGATTATAAATTAAAAGCGACTTTTGCTGGCTAGCTTTCATCCATCCTTTCAACGTTTTGATGGACCGCATCAAGATTAACGCGGAAGTGCAGGACATAAAATTAGGAACGTTTTTGTTTCATTAAAAAAGTTTTGCAAAATCTCACAAAAGTCTGTTTTTTTTCCATGTCCGTACTTCTGCGTGATGAAGTGGACCGAATGCGCTCAAGTGAGAGCGGCAACGAAGAGGCTGAAGTGAGTGACGAGATCCCAGAGGAGGAGATATTGGAATAATGTTCGTACACTGTTCAGTAAAAAAGCATGAGCAACGTAATTTGTATTACTGATACGTACGTATATTAAGAGATAGCTGTGTTACAGGCACTGTTCAAAAAAAAGCATTTGCAATATGTATTTGTTTATGGTACCATACGGATTAAATTTTTAAAAAATCCTCACATGTAATATCTTTTGGTGTAAATATAGCATATTACGTGGGACACCTGCGGCTTAAAATCGGGTGCGCTCTGTAGTCTGGAATTTACGGCAGTAAAGGCGTACTTGCTTTGTACTTTGAATATAATAGGCATAGTAGCAATCTGCTAACTGTTAAACTTACAGCGTGCCTCCATTGTCGAGGGAGTTGGAGCTGGGTCTGGTCTGTGGCTGGGACTTTGTATGGGATTTGGGCTGAGGCTGAAGCATGCTGGGAGGCTCCACACTGTTTAACATCTTAGGCAGGTCTTTCTCCTGCATGTGAGTCAGAGGCAGCAATGGCTTAAACAGAGCCCCGACCTTGAACTGTGGAGGAGAGACGGATGGCAACATGCTGAAGACATCCAGAGGCAGCAGGCAGAATATTGTTGGACCAGGTCAGGCAGCAGAGGCTCTGCGTTGCTCAGATTCGAGACTTGGGCCAAAATATTCTTTACTTGCAGTCATGCTTGTTTGCAATACATCTGCATGTATGTATGAGTATGGAAACAAACATGCACCTGTAGAGTAGATGTGCAAAGTTGATAACCATCTTGCCAGGAGTGAAATACAGGTTCATCTCTGACTGAGACTGGCAAATTTGGTGTTATGTGCAATACATCCACCAGGTCATTGGTAACCCATCTAGAAGTTATGGTTTATGTCTGGTTAACATCCACCCCTTTATATAGAATTCTTGCCCACTTAGAAGACCCAAATTCAAAAATGTTTTACAGAAAAACTAATGCCAAAACATATGAGACTTCATTTGTAACATCCTCTAATTTCTGACCCTGGCCTCAGAGAGGAACTGGTAACCTAGTAGATGTCAAAAGATGAATACAGATTACTTCAGGGGGTAAAAATTCCCAGGTGTGTTTATATTAAATATATTAAATTGGGAAAACAGCTGTTGCAAATCACCAGGTGAAGGTGGACACAAAGTATATGCATGCAGACATACATTCAAAGTGTGTAAGTGTGCAAGCATAATATATGTGGGCCCATGCATGCAGATTTGCATTACTCCATCCAACGTTTGTGTACTTCAGTGCATGTTTGCATGTGTAATGAGGCTGTTGTACCTGGGAGCCTGAAGCACTCTGCTGCTGCTGCAGCTGCAGCCTCCTCGCTCGATTCTGCTTATAGTAGTCAAAGATCATCAGGGCCGCATAAACCTTCCCTACTGTCAGCTCATTGGCTGAGAAAGTGAGTAGAAAAGAAATTATGTGAGGATGGCAGGATGAAAATAATAAGAATAAATTCTAATGACTCATTCCTCTCTCCTCAGTACATGCATCAGTGCATGTCTCTCTAATGGTTTAAAGAAAATGAAGTTATTATACCGAGCAACTTTGTTAATACAGAGTTAATACATCACTGACTGGAAATGTTATTTTGTAGTTACAACATGGATAATATGTATTTGCTTGTGTTTTGCTGCCACACAAAAGGTGCCTGCAAAACTCAAGGTCACAACTGTCCAGTAAGTGTTGGATGGCTCCATGCACACAAGTACTCACACTATAGGACTGTTCAGGGCTGTTTTATTTGTTGAAAAACAAGCAGCACCACTGGTTGCTCTATGCCACCCAAGCAGCACACTGCAAATCTGGATCTCTGCCAGAAACGCTGTTAGATACATCACTGCTGGGATTTAAAAGAGCCTTATCCACCATATACAGTGTCACTCTCACTGATTCAAACTTGAGAAACATTGGTGCCAGGAACAAAAGAAGTCTTAGGCCAAGAGTCGGTCCATCAGTGAGAGCCAGATAACCACACATAAAACTTCCACGCCTATGGTCTCTATGAAATACATGTGTATTTAAACTGTGAAAAGAAAACCAGCACAGATACAGGGAGAACACAGAATGGCCACAGCCAACTTTCTTGCTATAAAGTAACAAGGGCTAACTAATGCACCACCTGCTCTTAATTCTGAAAAGCATGGGATGCCGGTGGTGGGCCTGCTAATTCTGGTATTCTATGGCAAATGCCAACTGGACTCCACAATGCTGGGCAGTGAGCACAGGGCTCACAAGAGGAAGTTGGGCCCTCATGCCACCCTCATGACGTCTGTTTCTGATTGTCCGAGACATTCACACCAGTGGCCTGCTGGAGGTCATTTTGTAGGGTTCTGGCAGTGCTCATTCTCTTCCTCCTTGTACAAAGGAGCAGTTACCAAGACTCTGCTGGGAGATGGCAGGTACTGATGTGCCATCCTGGAGGAGTTTGACAACTTTTGCAACCTCGGTAGGGTCTTTATTGCCTATTGCTAACAGTAGGGACACTGACCCTAACCAAATGCAAAACCAGTGACAAAACAGTCAGAAAATATGAGTAGCGAAAATATCAGTGGCCTCAACCTATGAAACCATTCCTGTTAATTTCATTAACACCAAAGCAGTTGAAACTGATTACCAACCCCCAAATGGCAAGAGAAATATCTCAGACGTTTAACTTACTTGATGCTACTGTATACTCATTAAAGTGTTTCTTTTTTGAGCATTCCATTTACTCTGTAGGAGGCTGTAAAAATTTGTGATAGTAGTCTGATACAAAATGAGGAGTCAGTCAAGCGCACGTCTGATAAATGACAGCGATACTGAGGTGAGTTGTTGAGGATATTCTGAACTTTTCTGTCGGTAAGCACTGCCGTTTCTGAAGCTGTTAGCTGGCAGTAGTGAAACTGTCTTTGCAGTGGATGTAACATTCTTTGAAACTTAGTGAATAAACTATGGGGTAAGATAACTGTCAATAAAAATGTATGTGTAGCAGTCTAAATTCCTAAATGTAAGTCAATAAATGTGTATAAATTTAAGATTTGTATTTGTTCTGTGTTTTCTAACTCATACATACATGTGAAATCAGAGGTTTTATCTCTGAGAATGCAATTTTACAAGTTAGAAATTCAAGCTACAAAGTTGCAACTTTGCAACTATACAAGTACAAGTCACAAATTTGCAAGTACAAATACATATCTATCGAACATCATACTGTGCATGCGTTAAAAGACAACATTCCTGCCCAAAGATGGCGGACAGAGAGAGTGAACATAATCAGGTAACAGATCATTTAATGTTGAAGTTATTAGAATCAGACAGTTTAATATTGTGTTATGTTCTCTACCACTGTAGTATATCTGGCTTCCAGAGCATTTCTATTTTTTTTATATTTTATGTTGGTGAAAGCCGAAAAAAAAAACTCTCTCTCTCACAGCACTGTTTTTAACTCAGGGATGTAAACATTGTTGCCTGGAACATGGCAACCCCGGCCCACAATGCATTGTGAGCAGCCTTTGCAAACCATGAACGTAGTCAAAATGCTTCAAATGTGTATTATCCATGGTATTAATATTGAGATATTCAGAGTGGCTACTTATTTTTGTCAGAGTTTTATAAGTTTAAAAATGACAACAGAACCTAAGGGGTGAAAATGGGCAGCAGAACCTACCCTATAAGGAAATGACATGCTAACATGCTAACATTTATTTAAGAATGACATCATTTGTACTCATTTTCTCTATGTCATTTCTACTTATGTGCCAAAGCTTAAAAATGTCCCCACAGATGTTTTTTACGACTCATTCTACACTTTGAGAAACATTTTAAACCTAGAGTTGTTGTGTAGTTAGACAGAAAAGAAAAATTTAGACAGTATGCTTACGTTTATGTGGTGTGACCAGCAGGTCCATGGTCTTTTGAGAAAGGCTAGGCCACACTGTAGACAATTCCTTTTTTAACTCAGCATCACATAATCGCTGGGCTACCATTCCTAGAAATCCGGGAGAGATAGAGGGGGAGAAACTTAATACTTAACTTCTTTCAAACTCAAGTCAACTGTCCACTAGCAAAAAGTCTTAACAACTTAAGGATAACATTTTTCTATATCAAATTCACAGTATTTCATTACCAATAGTAGATTTGTTTAGAGTCTTAAGTCTTGAGGTGCATCACTTCTGCTGCTGGCCACCAGTTTGGCACCTACAGCTTCTCTGTATCTGCTGCCAGCCATGCTGCCATCTCATTGAGTTATTTTGCCTCCAAGCTGGATTCTTTCTCCAGGTCTCACTTCTGGGAAGGTGGCCCCCAGAACTGCTGTGTCACCCTTGTCTAGCCCAATGGCCTAGGAAGCCTCTTGAACTGTTTCTCTTTTTCTGTGCTGCTCCATGGCTAGACAGACCACTGGCACTTTTTTTGTTTGTTTTGTTGTTTCTTGTGCTCCCTGTTTTTTGTTAACTAGAACCACCAGAATTTCAAACTCCCTAGAACTGCCAGGAGGGATCATTTTGCCCCTGTCTTAGAACAATAGGCAGGGTACACCATGGCCCATATCAGTGCCAGTGCTTCTTTTTCAATGGTTGAATAATTTAACTGATAAGAGTTAAACCTTTTGGAGAACAAGCATACTGGTCGATTGGCACCCATGTCATCAGCTTGCTGAAGGACAGTCACTGCCCCCACATGCCTTGCATCTACCTGGAGTGAGAAAGGCCATTGAAAATTTGGGGTGTCAATACTGGAGCACTGCACAATAATGTTACATTTTCAAAAGCTTGTTGAGAGGTAGGAGACCAACTATTATTTGACCCTGAAAGAGGTCAGAATGCAACAGGACTTTATGCAGTGGAACATGCAAAATTGTCATTCCCATCCCTGTAACTGTGACAGAGGATCCTGTGACACTCTCCTCTGAAAATGGCAAAACAGAAGCCTGAATGAAAGAGTCAAAAACCGCTGTGTCCCGAAGGATCTTAATTGGTACTTTCACCTCACTTCCCACAAGGGAAACCAAGCCATCTTAGACAAAAGGTAAAAAAGATTAAGTTTAAAGGGAGTACGTTTTGCATATCTTCACCAACTAGATGTATTGGGGACAAACTGGATACAGAAACAGCCAGCCAAGCACCTTTAGACTGTGACAACATTCCACTGGATTGAGATTTAACCTTAAGAGCATAGCAATCAACCTTCCAATGCCCCATTTTCTGACAAAACTTACAGACCTTCCACAATTCAATTCAGTTCAATGAAATTTTATTTATACAGCGTCAAATCACAACAGTCGCTTCAAGGCGCCCCAGGTTTTGTGAACTGCTGTGGTCCCTCAGGGGTTGAATTTTTAAATTGCTCCAAAACGATTAAAAGGCACAGCTTCTCAAAACGATCTACCTGCAGGGCCGAACACCAGCACATAAAATGAACAGCTAAATCCAAGATGCATTTGCTTTCACCCACATCTGAAACCATCGCCTGTAAGCCTCAGGAATCAGCTTGCAACCCTTTAAAACAGCTGCCTTCACAATTAAGAACTGTTGGCTATCATCTGAGGACAATGAAGAGTAAGTTTCCTGTGTTCTGCCAGTCAACACACACTGCAACATTATTGTGCGAGCAGACTCAGGCCACTATCTTGTATCCGAGATGCGCTCAAACAATAAGAAAAATTATCCTTTTCATTAAATTTTGGCAAAAGGTCAGGTTGCGCAAAATATCAAAATGCTCCTCAGACCCAGGACACAGTGAAGGAGCCTGCAGCTCGGTAGAACTCTCAGAAGTCAGCTGCACACTTCTAATCAAATACAGCCTATATTTCTCCCTAGCCAGCTTGGCCTACTCAGTCTCAAATCACATTTTCTCCATGGCCAGTTGCGTTTCATTCTCTCCATTCTGCTTCCAGGTGTCATGCTCCAGCAGTAGCAGTAGCAATTCTTTTTGCCTTTTTGCCAGAAATTTTAATCCCATAATGATCCGCTACTTTTAACAACTGGTCTGAGTCCCATATCAGATTTCTTTGAGTATGATAGCGAGACACATAGAAGCGAGTGTCTTGTTGTGGATGATGGCAAAATGTGCAGAATACTTCTTAAGAGGTTTATGTCTGTGTAGGTTCTCAGTCATCCAGGTCATAGTAGTCTCTGGAGTTTGAAAAAGGCGATTGGACTTCATGTTGTTTCTTGAAGATGTTTCACCTCTCATCCGAAAGGTTTCTCCAGTTCTCAAACCCCCCAGCCGGCTTAGTCCCCTGGAGGTGGCTATGACCTTCTATTGTTTATGTTCATGATCCAGGTTGTTATTGATTATGACTGAGACCATTTTGAAATGTAGAAACAACTCATTCTTTCTACACAGTGTTACCAGCATCTTATGGAAGTTTGTTTCCACCACTGAAAAAAATGTCATCCATAACTTGAAATGTTGAGATACATAACTCAGAAATTTGAGTTCTGAACAAAACACGTTCATTGTAATTATGCGTTGTGATACTAACCTGAGGCCAACTTGATCTCCAGTGCAGTGCGAATCAGGGCCATCAGGGTGGAGGTAAAGTGAACCGTATTGTCATCAGCGATGGGCATGTTCATTTTGACAAGGCGCTGAGGGTTGGGCAGAGAGACATTAGATCACTGATCATAGCAAGCTGTTCAATAGATTCCACCCAGAGAAATCAATCTGTGTGCTGTCGTGAGCCTATCCTCTTAAAGGTTTTTTTTTGCTAAATTTGGCTTAATATGTGCAAACTTGACTACACTGATGAAATGTTCCAGAGACTCAGCACACAAAAAGCCTTCTCTACAAGAACGTCCAGAGGAGACAAACTAGACATTCACATTCACTGCTACTTGCTACAGTATGCACTATGTTGCAAGTCAAAGTGCACTGGTGCAAGACTGACATTGACTGAAAAAAAGGTGAGAGAAGGCATGTAACACATAACCATGAAGGTGCTTCGACAGTTGCAGGAGCTCGACTCTGTGGTTGCCATCGTAGCAATCATCAGCTTAGAGTTGAGGAAGCTGAGTATGCGCTATATGTACAGTGGACACTAGCAATAAAAGAGTTCATTCCACCAATGAGCTTGGGCAGACTTAGCAGGAAGACTTGGTTAATACAGGAGTAGTGGAACCACTATTCGCATAAAGGATGCTATGGAATTGTTGATGTAAGAGTTGAGCTCCCCTGAACACAAAAAGCATTCACCTACATGTGCTATCAGTGCCAGTGCAGAGAATAAGACCAGAGTCAGAATGAAATGGGGATGGAGAACTGAAGGCCAAACACACAGGCATACATACCCACATACAGATGTACAATCAAACTCTTTGATATATGATCACACACTCACTTCTTTAGCACATGTACACACACAACCATAGGCTGCTAGAAAGAACAAATACCTAACCCAAAACATTCAAAGACAAACAGAAGATATTTGCCTATTAAAGATTCATCTGTAGCAACATATGTTTTTGTCCAATATGCACTGAAATGAAATGTTTTTTCACAGAAAATGATGCCTGGATAATTTAAAAATGGTGTTTGTCCAACAGAGGAGCTCCCAAGTCTTTGCGTGTCCCCTTATTATTGTCCCAGTCTATGGTTATCACATTGATTTTCTTTGTCCATCCATATTCATAATATGAACTCCCATGGCACTTGTTCACTGCATTTAGCCATTAATGGAGCTGTAGTTTTGTGAAAACAAGTGCGCATTTACAGATACAGCCCCTTAAAATGGTTAGCTTTTCTGTGTCAGGACCAGAGTGGACCTTTGACTAATCCTTGGCTGGTTTGTGAGAGTAATGAGAGCCCTTGCTAGTGATGAAGTCAGTATGGCCACAAGTAGGAACAGCAGCATGTAAGAAAACCAGTTGTAGGGTGTCTCCAAATTCAGGGACTGCAGCCATTGAAGGTAGCATTTGAAGGCGTCACAGTTGGCCAACGAAGGCTCTCACAATTTGAAGGTTCCTCCAAATGACTTATTTTCCCTGGTTTTGAAGGACACATAGGGTGTATCTTTCACGGTCTGTCCTATTGCAAGATTCAATGCAGACTCTCTCTGGGTCTGTCTCTCTGCTATCTCCGGTGTTGCTAAATATGAATGTAAAGGGCTTTTCTAAACTAGCACAACAAGTGAAGGATTTAATTTCAGCGGTAACCTATCATGTGCCTGAGACAAATGTCTTGAACCACGTCAAGAGTGAGTCATAGACCAATATAACAAAGAGAATCTGCCCATTTCTCAGAATAAAACATTGTTCAGACTTGGATAATAAATAAAACAGAAATAATGTAAGATACTGTATGTATTCTTTCAGTGTGGCCTGGTACCAAATGACCCACGGACCAGTACCAGTCTGTGGCCTGAGGGTTTGGGACCTCTGCTCTACAGTACATGCTTCACAGAGCCCTGTCAGAATCTGGTTTCAATACAATACAAATAAATGTAAATCAAAGACAAGCTCACAGAGGTGGGTGTAGATTCTTTCTTTACTTTCTGGATCACAGACTTCTTGACAGATAGACTGGTTTGTCTGATTTGCCTGGGACAGTAATGAGCAGCACGGGGGCCCTGCAGGGGACTATCCTGGTGTCATTCCTTTTCACATTGTGTACAGCACACTACAAATACATTTCTGAGTCCTGCCACATCCAGAAATACTTGGATGACACTACCATTGTGGTGTGGATGAGTGATGGACAGGAATGAAAGCCTTCAACAACTGGAGTCACAAAAACCACCTTATATTGAACAGCCTTAAGACTAAGAAAATTTGAATAGATTTTCGAAGATTAAGGCACACACTCCAGCCTGTGAAAGTTTGCAGGGAGGTGGTCACAAAATATAAATATAAGATCTTTTTGGAACAAAAAAGCATGAGTTCTGGAAGACTCCTCTTTCCACAGAGAGATACAGAAAGTCATCTGTACCCACAGCCATCAGGATTTTCAATTGTCATTCGAATAGCAGATCAACTATGAATTTCCTCCTGGGATCAATAAAGTAATTCTTATTCTTATTGGGCTCTTGGTGTTTTCCAAAGTCAAACAAAGAAATGTAACTTTTGCTAACTGAGATCTGAATGTGGGGAATTCTTTGCTGTGTTTAACTCTACAAACTACTCTGCTCGCTGTGTGACAGGTATAGTCTATGTCTGGCATTGGGCAAATATTCTCTCCTTCCTTCTGATGCTCTACATGAAGTTACTGAGAGACAGAAATAGGCTGTTTTTAACATCTGATGTGAAGACTCAGTGAAGAGTTACAGGATGGAGTCAAAGCTTTGGCATCACAATCACAACTTTAGAAAATACATCTATGCAAATTAGACTCATTATTGATTTTAATGATCACTCACAGGCAAATCAAAAATCTATCTCGGTCATGCTTTTCAGTGTTATGTGATACAGTAAACTGCCTCTTGCAAACCTTGCAACAATGTTTGTATTATTCATTTTATATCTCTCCCTCAAAAACATGCTATGAGGGAGGCACTCAAAAAAGTGCCCATACCTTTGGGTGAAAAAATTAATACTGCACACGGGCTTGGTTCTAGCACACATCTCCATAGACATATCAGCCCCCCAAAAACTCACCCCAAACAGTGAGTTACACACACCCCACCCACATCCATCAAGTTAACAGTGGTCTAATACATTTTCATTTGCATGGTTCACTCATAGATTACAGTGCAAAATCCTGAACTATGACTAATTTCTTTATATTTTGCTACAAAATACATGAAATTATTAATAATATAATATTTATTTATTTAAACATTATAAGTACATATTTTTTCTTTATTTCATTTTCTTTCAATTTATTTTAGATTGGAATGTGTGCCTTTTATATACGGTTTGTAGGGTCCTGAGCGTGTTTGGGCTGCCCTACTGTACGTGTGGGATGTGTTTTTTGAATCTACCACGAGCCTACATTTTAATCATCACACTGTAAGTCACCCATTATACTGTAAGCTATACAATTTTAAGTAAATATATAAAGAATACTATTACCTGGTGGGAAGATTTAGGTTCTGTCCATAAATTAAAGTGCAGCCTGACAAAATTAATAAGCCAGCAAACAAATACATGAAAAATGAAAGCTGTGTCTTTAATGTGTCCCAGAGCGCTGTATCCTTCCTCTAACGGGTTTGCAAAAATCATGTAGCATGTTCTAAAAACAAAACGTACTCCATGCACCTTATCATGCGCATTAGCATGTACAGTACAGCTATGGCTGGTGAGTTGAAATATTTCACACGATGGTACTACAGCATGTATGAATAAAAAGCTTTGGTCTGGTGGAATTTTTGTGTTGTAGGTCTCAACGGGTTAATTTACTTGATTCTATAGTTTTATTAAAAAGTGTTCTTTTTGAGCAGTATATTTATTCTGTAGGAGATTGTAAAACTTTGTAAAAGATGTCTGCTACAAGTTGATGAGTCTATGAAGCTCACTTCTGATCAATGATACTGAGGTGAGCTTTTGAGGATATCCTGAACTTTTCTGTTGGTAAGCACTGCTGTTTTTTTTGTCACTGCAAACTGTTTATTAGAGGGAAAGTGTGGTTTTTGACACTTGAGCATATCTTGAGTCTGAAGATGCGGACGCACACATTTGAATGTTCCTCCAAGAAATGAGAATACCTATGACTTCTTTTCTCCTCTCCCTTTCACGTACTATGTATGTGACTGGCCACATACGTAAAGCGAGATTAGTCGGAAGCAAGACGTCTTTCCCGGCCTCTGTATTTAAATATAGTTATGGTGATTCGCAGTGGAAAATGTGTGAAAAGATCAGACTCACTAATATTTTATGCACTTATTTTACAGTTTGTAATGAGCATATTTCAGCAGGTGAAACTATTTCAGCATGAAATATTTCAGTATAAAATTTTGAAGAAAGCCCCATCTCTTGGTGACATTCTGCAATTGAGTGAAAGGGGTGCGTTCAAAGTAGAAATTAGATATGTCCCAGGAGAGGAGGACAATACATTTTTCATTACATAGCTGGTTAAAAGAGCACAGCTTACAAGCTGGCAAACTAGAAATTTATACCTAAAGGCAGAACAGCATTTTCAAGTTTTGAAGAATCTATTCTATTGTATTCTAAAAAAACCAAAGAAACTCCAGTCTCATTGTACATCTGTATAATGACAATATATGATTATGCATTTACATAGTGAGGCAAATGAAGGTTATTCCTTGGCTTGCCTACTGTATAACTTTAGTGTTCGGTATTATAGAAAAGTAGCATCTGGTAAAATGTGATTCTTCTGAGGGTCACAAATAAATCACTGTGCAATACCACAATTCCAAATATGACTGAAAAAAATGTGCCCCAAAAACACACACACGGTGGGTCCAAAGTGAAGAAAACCTTTTTGCTGCATGTGTACCTGAGCTAAGTTTAACTGGAATAAAATAGGTGCACACACTGAATACAAATCTAGAGTCACTTTTGTGAAGCCGGCCATATAACTATTAACTTACACATCATGACTGCATCCCAGGATGATGCTATTTTATGAAGTAGTAATTTCTTGATGAAGAGGCACTTTGTGATGGGAAACTTGAGATGAGCTTCACTGTTTCAAGAAAAAGTCACTCCTTTGGAATAACCTGGATTTCTGCATTGATTCCTCAATGGTCATAAAGACCAACGCAAATGGACTAAACTAATAAAATACAACCACTTGTATTTTATGTGTTTAATGAACACAGAGTATTCACACACAACACATATTGGGAAAAAATGGGTAAACAGAAGAATCTTCGATCAGATCTTTCCTCCAGCTATTTATGACACTCACATGGTGACAAACAGTTCTGTAATATCTTTGGCCGTTTGCAAAACGTGATAAGCACTAGATTAAATAAAAAGATTAAATAAGATTAAATAAAAAATGCCTTAGCCGTGCCAACATTTCAAGATTGAATCCCCATTTGTTATTCTGTCTTAGTTTTCTTTTAGTAAATAACAAGAAATCCTCATGTATTTAATATCAAGTTTCAATATTCTATTCCCGTTTCTGGCAAACCACAATAGCTCCTCTTGACCAATATCACGTACACGCAGGTGCTCGCTTTGTAACCGGAGGGTCGTTGGTTTGAGTCTGAACGCATGCTGTCGTTCTGTCCCTGGGCAAGACACTTAATCCACATTGCCTAAGTGTGACTGTGGTTGTGTGGCTGGTGTTTGGTGGTGGTTGGAGAGGCCTATTGATGTACACTCAAAAATGGTCAAAGTCAGGCAGGATCAGTCAGAATTGACTATGGACCCCATGGGGACAGGTCGAACAGTTTCCAAAAAAGTATTTTTGACAGTGACTGGAAAATTGCCTAATTGCAATTGTTGGCATTCTTCATTATTATTATTATTACGTCCAAACCGTGGGTATTGGCGAGGAGCCTATTGCATCTGGTAGGCAGAAAGCTCAAAAATCCACATAAAAGGTCAATGTTGCATAGGACTCGGTCACTCGGTTGACAATGAACCCCATAGGAACGTGGGTCAGGTTGAATGTTTTCCCAAAGGGCAAAGTTCAGGGTGACTGGAAAAGCACCTAATTGAATCCGTCAGAGTTCTTCATTAGGCCCGAACCAACCTGAAGGTGTCAGCGAGGAGCCTATTTGAATTACTAGGGGTGTACAAAAACAGTCAAGGTCACACACAACGTGCTTGTCATTGACAATGGACCAAACTGCAGCGTTGATGTGGTCGAATATTTTCCAAAAACATATATATAAGGGTGACTGGAAAAACGCCTAATTGGAATCAATAAAGTTCTTCATTATTAGGCCCT
>VOQJ01043427.1:0-12001 GCA_015052665.1 Apistogramma diplotaenia
TCAAATGAATTGAATTTCATGGTCACAGGTGAATAAACCAAGCACCTACTGTAGACATGCAGACTGCTTCCACAAACATTTATGAAAAATGCTCTCAATGCTTCAGACATTTTGGACAATTTCATGCTTCCAACTTTGTGGGAACAGTTTGGGGACGGCCCCTTCCTCTTCCATGGATGTGAGCTTGGTGTGGAAGAACTTGACTGGCCTGCACTGAGTCCTGATCTCAGCCTGATAGAACACCTTCGGGATGAATTAGAGTGGAGACTGTGAGCCAGACCTTCTCATCCAACATCAGTGTCTGACCTCACAGATGTGCTTCTGGAAGAATGGTCAGAAACTCCTAAAACACTTCTAAACCTGGTGGACAACCTGTTATACCCGACATATTAAACCCTATGGATTAAAAATGGGATGTTACTCATGTGTATGCATGTGAAAGCAAACAAGTGAATCCTTTTGGCAATATAGTGTATAATCACAGTTGCAAAAGTAGTTTCAATATAAGAAAACTATAACACTGAATAATTACTGAAGGGAAACTGAGAAAGAGCAGCAGAAACAAAAACAGAAAGACAAATAAGATGTAAATATGGATACAGCATGTTTACAGAATTTAAATTATGAAACAACAAACTACAGAAGGCAGCAATATAAAACTTGTAGTGCATGGATTGCTTATAAAAAACAAACATTATAAATGTATTCAACATGACTAAAAGCAGTACTCTGGATTTTCATGGATAACACAAATTAAGTAGGTCTACATCAGGGACGCCCAAATCCAGGCCTCGGGGGCCCGTGTCCTGCAGCTTTTGGATGCAACCCTGCTGCAACACATCTGAATCACATGGCTGAATCACCTCCTCTGTATGCAGTTAAGTTCTCCACAGTCCTGCTAATGACTTAATTGTTTGACTCAGGTGTTTTGAAGCAGGGTTGCATCCAAAAGCTGCAGGACACCGGCCCCCGAGGCCTGGGTTTGGGCATCCCTGGTCTACATGAATAGATACAGTGTATCCTCTCTTCTCACCCAGCAGCAGTAGATGACTGCTGCTCCCTCAGCCTGATTCTACCGTTTCCTCTTAAAAAGGAGAGCCTGCCTATAGAGAATAACTGAATCTTTGCAATTCTCTCTGTTTTATTGTACGTCTTCACCTTAGTGAAAGTGCCTTGACACAACTGGTGCTGTGAACTGTACATTGTGGCCCTGCTGTATCCCTCCTCTTTGACTGACATCCCTCCCTCTTTGCTGTGTGTTTTACAGTGGACTGACTTCACTTCATCCAGATAGTCAGGACTTTCTGCACCTCTAATGGCATGGACACTGTTACTTTTACTGAAAATAGTGGCTCACCAGCCTGGCACTGGGCATCTTTCTGGGCATTGGCACGTCTACAGTGGGCAGCTCAGCGTGCTTTGGGTAGGCCTTGGCCAAACAGTTGCTGGGTTGACTGCCTTTTGGAATGAAAGACGTGAGCTTCACCCTCTCACAGCCCTTCACAGAGCAGAAGGCAAACTTCTCTCTGTCATTGTGGGCCTTCACCTTCAGGAAGAGCAGGCTGCAAGACACAATAAATGACAGGTATCACATGCTTTCTCTGCAACCACAGAAAAAGTTACTCTCTTAAATGTATTCCTATTATCTGACATCACAATGCAGTGCAAATATGCAGTATATGCCCACAATTTCCCAGCTTTCTGTGTGCTAAATTCCAATAAAGGAGTATTGATTAGGGCCACTGATTGAAGTTTGCATAGACAATACTACAAATCTCATTCACAAGTAATAGATGCACCCAAAAATGTATCTCACAGCTTTACATCTATAATAATAGTAATATATATATAATATATAATTATCATGTTTCACTTTGGTCTGATGTAGCATGTACATATTTTAGTGTAAGAGTCATCTTTTCTGTGCATCTAAGCCATAAAGTCTTGTGTAGTTTTCTAATGGTCCTCGTTCTGGCAGTGAGCTGCAGTGTCTGTGTCTGTGCATGGGTCAGACCCAGTGTCTTCTTCCCAGTAGTAGTATCCTCTGGCCAGGTGCGAATGGTTGATCTTCTCCTTCTGAGTTGTCCTCATGAAGACGCCCGTCTTGCGGGTTTGTTTGGTCAGGCGATTGTGGATGTCAGACAGGATTGTGAAGTTGGTGCCTTGTGGATAGCAGAGGCCCACATTGATCCAGTCATTTCTGAAACACAATGGAAAATGCAATGTAATCTGATTTCATATCAAATCAAGAACTGTTCTCATATCCACAACAAACAGGAGCAGCACAAACTGGACTACTGCTGTGAAAAGAGCTGAACAGCTTAGCTGTCAGGTAAGTACAACTGTCAGAAATGTTCATGAACGAATTCAAAGATACTTATAAGAGAATCCTGGAAATCTGACTCTGGCACTGAAACAGGCCAAGAAACCTGGGAGTGATTTTTGAGGTCCTTTGTGAGGCACTGCCACCATTTCCTAAAACTCTGTAGACTGAAAAATACAGAACTGACCATGTAGCCGTACAGAAGAGGAGCGAGCATAAAGTCATCAAATAACATTTTTTAAATCTCCTCCTGTGCAGTAAGCATTGATGACAGACACACCAATAAGATTATCTTATTGTTCTTTTAGGTTCAGTTTAACATCAGGAAAGTGCGCAGCAATGTGAAATAACAAGCCCCCTCAAATGCACTAAACGCAAAGTAACAAGCTTATCTTTAAAATGTAACGAGTAGAAAGAAGAGATGTTCATAACTTTGAGCTGTGAGAAAAAAACCTCAAGCACAGCATTTATTCATCCCACCTCTGTTAGAGGTTAAGATGCAGGATCACGAGGCTGTCACAGGGCTCAGTGGTTAGCACTGTCACCTTACAGTTCATAGATATGCATTAGCAATCAAATATGACACACAGTCTACAATTTATACATTGCAGGAGGTGGCTGATTATTAGTCATTTGTGTGCAGCACACAGAATGCATATTATTTGCATTCTTACTCAGTACCTTTGCAAAATGTGTTGATTACCTTCATGACTATTCTGTCGAATGCTCGGGTTAAATATTCGGGATCTGACTACATAAAGCCATGCACACTGTTTACCAACCATCAGTTCCCCATTGTGTTCCTCTGGAAAGTGCTGCATAAAAATAAATTACGTTAGCTCAAACGCTTCAAAGCCAGAACAAAAACATCTTTGCTCCAGTCTGCAAGTTTGCTCTCAGAACAAAGGTTTTGATCAAAAAATGAACAAAGAACTTTCTACATGAAATCTGGCTCACTTGCTACACACCACTGTGACCTGTAGATGGAGCCATTGGTACAAACAGTGGAAATGCTTTGTCTCATGACTGTCCTGCTTTGACTTTGACATGCTTGAAATAACAAGCAAACTTTATGCAAGTTAAATAGCTCAGGGCCAGGCTGTGAAAAACAGCTGAAGGGAGGAGGCCAAAGCACAAGAACAAACTTCTACTTCTGCTGTGAATTGTTGGAAATAGATGATGAGAGCTGAAGGAGCTCCATGAGTTTCATAACCAAAAAGACTATAAGCAGGTGTTTAGTTTCAAAGCAAATTCAGCTCCATTCCCATCATGTTAACATTTTCTTTTCTTTAACTGCTTCATCTTTTTTGCATTCTTTCAAAGAATCTAACAAAGATTAAAGGTTGATTCCTCAATATAGCTGAAATCTTGTGCTTTGAAATACCCTCCCACCAAAGCTTTTTCCCACCAAAAATCTAGAAATGACACTTTTGCCCACTTATGCGGTGGCTGGCGAAGGACGTGGAGGTTGAAGAGTAAGCTGGGTTTGAGCTTCTCTCTTCAACTCGTTTTTTTTCTACACAAATCTTTTCCCTACACTTTGTGTGTAATGCAGAATATAAAAATATGATTCACTTTAAGGCAAGACCCTATATCCCTGTTTGTTCATGTTGTTTCCATTTAAAACGGGGCAAAGCAAACTGATTTATTTCAAGTTAGACTCTTGAACCATTCAACCTCAGGGATTCTGCGTGCCCCCTAAACAGATGCTACCATGCACAGATATGATGCAAAGACATGTGAGAACAGCAACATGTTGCCACTGTTGCCAAATGCTTGCTCGTCTAATCGGTGGGGTTTTCTCTGTATTCTTGTAGGGTCTTTACCTACAGGACAGAATGCCTTGAGGTGAAAAGTTGTTGTGATTTGGTGAACTGAACTGAATATTGGCAGCGTGGTGGAGCGGTCAGCAGTGTTGCCTCTATAATATTGTAAAGTCTTGACCTTCACACCTGACATGCAACTCATAATCCATCCATCAATATACAGTGAGGAAAATAAGTGGTTGATGCACTGCCAACTTTGCAAGTTCTCCCACCTACAAAGAATGCATAGGTCTGTAATTTTCATCGTAGGTGCACTGCAACTGTGAGAGACAGATAATTAATTTGTACTTTATTGCATGAAAGAGTATTTGATACTGCAGAAAAACAGAAGTTAATATTTGGTGCAGAAACCTTTGTTTTGTATTTGTTGAGTGCAGAGTAGGAGGGCTTCTTAAATAAAAAAAATCAGGTCTGTGAGAGCCAGAATTCTTGCTGGTTGGTAGGTGATCAAACACTTATTACATGCAATAAAATGCTAGTTATTTATTTAAAAACCATACAGTGTGGTTTTCTGGATGTTTTTAGATTCTGTCTCTCACAGTTGAAATGTACCTATGATGAAAAATTCAGATCTCCATTATTTGTACGTGGGAAAACCTGCAAAGTTGGCAGTGTATCAAATACTTATTTTCCACACTATATGTCTATGACAGTTGCCCTTATTGTGAAGTGACCTATGGCACATTTACATCACACAGATGCTAACTGATGTGTGCTGTCCATTATATATAAAGCAATAAGATGGTCAAACAAGACAGACATCAGTGCTGTTAACATGCTTTGCGTGAGTGTTTAGTCACAGGTACAGTTCACGTGTCCACTGACTTGTTGAAGTTAATGAGCCAGATGGTGACCTCAGCAGGTGCCTGCTGGTCCCAGTGAATGGTGTAGCCTTTGCCCAAGGTGATCACTGGCTGGAACTGCTGGTAATGTTTCCCCTTGCCGAGGGCGCCCTCTAGTATTAGGGGTCGATCAGGATATTCATCCTTCACCATCTGCATGGTAAGGCTGGCAGGGTTTCGTGTTTGAATATAGAGCTGAAACAAAACACAATGCATTGTGTTTAATATTATAGAAGTATCTGATGTTTAACATGGCTGCTGTTGGCATTTCAGTTTTTCTGTTAATTTAGCCGCTCTGATTGGAGTCGAAAGATTGTGAAAGATGGTGGAAAAAAGTTTACAAGCCACAAGTGGAAATCACAATCCATTCACACCACTTTGTTCAGTCTCTTTCAGTTTAGTGCTGACAACAGTGTCAGTGGAAGTCCATCTCTAAAGCAGCTGAACTGCACCAGAACAAGATCAATGCAACAGGTCACCCTGTTTGTTCACGTGGTAAATGGGCTGGTTCTTATAAAGTGTCTTTCTACTCTGTTTGAGCAAAGTGTTCTGTACAACACGCCTCATTCACCCATTCACACACATTCATACAAGCACTTTTTCACCTACACCGAAGTACTTACTATCAAACATTCACACTCCAAACAACTTGTGCTTCAGTATCAGCTAGCAGCTAGGAATTCAACCACCAACCTTCCAATTAGTCGATGACCTGGTCAACCTCCTGAGTTACAGCCACCACGGCTACAGTGATTCAGTGTATTTATACACGCTTGTACATTCAATCTTGTAATATTAGCAGAACCTGATAAAATACTTATAAAAGTCAGAACGGATTCCCACAGGTATGTCTTAGGATTCAAAGCTCTAGCATCTCATTCACTCTGAGTGGAGATCCATCGGTTCACTTGTTCATGCTACTGCAGTGTAGGTTTCAGCCAACTGAATCACATTTATTCAAATAATAACTCAGAAGCATGAGGTTGTGCAGCTGGCCCTTTAAATTAAAATAAACATTTGATTATTGTACTGAGTAGTCACTGTTAGCTTGGCTCATGATAACTTCTAATAAAAGTTCAGTCAAGTTATCTTCTGAGTCATTAGTTAATGTTGCTATGATGAATGCACCTGCAAAGATACCTCACCAAGACATCAGGAACATCCCCCACTCATCCTGACGGAAAATTTATGTCTTGGAATTAGAAAGAATTGAACTCTAATTAGAGTTCAATTCTTTCTAATTACAACATTTTACCACAAGTTGTCATTAGAAAGGCAGAAAGGCTCTCTAGTGCCTCAGAAGTTGCCCAAATTACCAGGACATGGCGATTGTGAATTCTGGTTTAAGAAGGTCTTTGTGATACTGTCCTCCAGTTGGGCTTGGCTGTGTTATGATCCAGGGTCATGTGTGTCATTGTTTCCTGCTTGGCCCTCCCACTCCGAGTGTGAGTCGGCCACACCTTCTTTCCGCTTAGCGTACAGCCTTAGGGTGCTGGATTTGGGGTGAAACCTTCCGTGCGTGGTAAGGAGCTTTCTTGTCTTGACATCAGTGGCTTCTATTTCCTCCTTTGGCCAGCTTATTATCCCAGCAAGGTATCTGACAACTGGCAGGGCGTAGGTGTTGATAGCCTGGATCTTGGTCTTCAGCTGACTTCTTAGGACTTGCCTTACCCTCTGTAGGTACTTGGACGTTGCAGCTTTCCTAGTGGCCTCTTCATGGTTCCCATTAGCCTGTGGGATTTCAAGGTATTTGTAGCTGTCCTCAATGTCTGCAATGTTGCCTTCTGGTATCCCCTCAGTTCTGACTACTTTCCCCCTCTTTGTCACCATCCGACTACACTTCTCCAGTCCGAATGACATTCTGATGTCATTGCTGTAGATCCTAGTGGTGTGGATCAGTGAATCGATATCTTGTTCAGTCCTGTCCTACAGCTCGATGTCATCCATGTACAGGAGGTGGCTGATGTTCGCTCTATTCCGTAGTTGGTATCTGTAGCCAGTCTTATCGATGATCTGGCTGAGGGGATGCAGGCCTATGCAGAACAGCAGTGGGGACAGAGCATCTCCTTGGTAAATTCTGCACTTGATGTTGACTTGTGCAGTTGGCTTGAAGTTGGTCTCAAGTCAGCCATTCCGGGTGTGTCTTAGCCTCTAGCAGCTGGTTCATTTCTCCTGGTTATTGGTTAGGAGCTTAGGTTTGTCCTTTGTTTCTGGTCAGGTTATATTAGGGACCCGAAGCATCTTTCTGTTTATTGTTTTGGCGTTGCTCTCCTCTGAAGTGAATAAACTGCACCAGGAAGTAGATTTATGTTTGTAAAGGTTGATATGTGAAGAAGAATAAATGAGTGAGTTTGACACCTGCTGACCCACCTGTGCATAGTGGCCACTGCAGATAGCAGCCTTCCAGTCGGGCACATCAATGCAGTCAGGGTGACGAAGCAGCCAGTTGTCTTCTTTGACCAGGAAGGCTCCAGGATACTCACTGACTGATCCATCGATATCATGGAAGATGGTCGTCTTGTCTCCGTCCATCTGCATTTTATTAAACCAGGGACCTGGCTCCCCAAAAAACACCCGAGATGTGATCTGTAAGAGAGGGATACATTAGTCCAAAGCCATTTATTGTGGCTTTTTGTGATGTTGTGCATCACTCACATCCAGCATTCCAAGTCTTCTAAACGTTCAGTGTTTTTCTTAATGTTTTTCTTCATTCTTAACATTTAAAAGTTGGCTCAATATTTGAATTTCAAGAAAAAAATTCTAATGAATTTGCATAATTATAGATACATGAGACAATGGAAATGGAATATATTTTTCTAATAACAATAATATGGAAGTACTACTTTTGAATAGAGTTACAAGATTCAAGTTACAAGATTCAAGTTTATAAAAATGTGTTCCACCTGTGTCTTTTTGTTTTTATGTATTTTGCACAGACGTGGACTCACAGGTACGTGATCAAAGGTGATGTTGGTGACATTATTGTTGGGGCAGCTCTGCCATGAATTGTTGAGCCTGAAGCCAAAGGCACTGGTGTGCCTTCCATCTAGTGCTGCGTATTTCCTAAATGTGCAGTTCTGCACGTTGATTGGCCCATCGTAGATCTGCATGCCCCGGATTGGAAAATCACTGCACAAAACAGATGCAGAAATGCCATCATCTTCACGTTTTGACCCATACACGAGCAGTCATATGCAGGGAACAGAGGCTTCAGAAAATCGCTGAACTGAAAAGAGGCACACAATTACAGCACTGTTTGAAGGAGCTATAAAGGGGAGTTTTATTTTCATGTGCAGCCAATTTCATGGCAGACAGCTTGGCTGTATGACGTGTGTACTCGACTACATCAAAGACGTACTTACAGTTAGACAACTATAAGAGAAAGTATTACATAAAATCAAAGAGTAATTTTGCTTTTGCATCAGGGTTTATTTGGGTTAAAATTCTGCTTGAAAAACAGGTTGTTAAGAATTGGTTCTATGATAGCCCTGTTGGAGAACTGTAATCAGAATGTATGATTTTGCTACACTAATTCCTAAAACGACTAATCAATTTGTGGACTGGCTGAGGTCTTTTAAACAATGAAAATGATCTGGAATTCGGCTCCCTCAGCCAGCCTTGGAGCCGGCTATCAAAACCTCTCCCAGGTTGTACGTGCACAGATGCTCTTCCTCCTCCCTTTTGTGATTTGTGTGAACAAGGACCTGGTGACCCTGGACCGCTGAGTTTGACCATCAACAGACTCTTATAGGCGGGGAGACAGGCCTCGGTTCCACAATATCCTGACCTTCTCGTCCCTGTCGGCTCCTTTGCCCCCACCCTGCCCTATCCCACTCAGCCGCTATCCCACACTTTGAATGTCCGATCTGCTTTCCAAGGTGTTATTTGGAACCTCGAAAGATGCTCTTAAGAGCATATAATGGGGCGACTTTTTAACCTACCTTCCCTTTTGTATTTTACGTTTATTCTGCAAAAGGTCTATAATGGGCTGCATGACTGCAGACCCCCACCTCCCCTGTTTGTCTTGTTGTTTGTTGTATTCTTCTTCTGGTGGGAGTTCTGGAACTAAATTTCATTGTATATTGTATGTGTGCTTCATGAATCTTTAAAAGGATTCATGAAGCACACATTTTGATTACTTTGAATCATGTCTAATAAGATGCCAGACCCCTGATGTGATTCTTACTCCTCAGTGGAGTTTGCAGTGAAAATTGTTATTTTTATTATAATTCTTTTCCCTGGTGTTGATTTCCTATTTCATTATTAGTGTTGCTACACTTAGTTCAGTTATTAATGTCTTCAGCTTTATTAGTTCCTTTCTACGTTTCCTTCCTGTTCCTTTAGTCTTGTCATTGTATCAGTCTTGTCTCCATGTTTCCTATTTTATTTTGGTTCCCATGTGTTTGGTGTTCAGTTTTACTTTCCCCAGTGACTTTAAGCTGTGTTCCCCAGGTGTGTCGTCTCTGCCCCAATAACCATTTGTCTGACCGTCCTGTTTCTACTCCTGGGTCTGTACCTGTTCCTGTGGCCTGTATTTCCCAGTGTATGCTCTTTGTAGTTCTTGGTTTCCAGTGGCCCCCTTTTGATTTTTGTTTACCTTTGGATTCTGAAAATAATAAATGTCTCACTTTAATTTTTGCAGTATATCATTGAGCCGCACAATGCAGACATGTTTGCCTATTCTGCTCATGAAATTTGTACCCCAGGAAGCCCCCATAGTGCCAAGCAAACTGATCCCAGGAGAGTGCTGAGGGCAGGGCAAGAGAGAAGGGGTCCGTGCCAGACTAAAAGCCTGTGCTGGCCAACCACGGATATCCAGCCTCTTGCTAGCTATGTATGGTCTTTGGAAAACAAACTGAATGAGTGAAGAGCCGGGATTACATGCATCATTCAGATACAGACATGTACATTGAGAACGGTGGACTGCAGGTGTGTATGTTTATTAACAACTTATAGAGATATACAGGCTGTTTATAAATGTAGAGCTTTTACAGTTGACATGCTGTCCTTATTATCTACCGAGGGACTTCACTGCTGTGTTGTTGGATGCTGTTTACTTCCGCCTGTGAGCAAACTTCATGACAGCGCTCGGCAAACACCTCGACGTCATTAGTGCCTTAGAGACGACTAATCCTGGTGCTGTTTTTATCGCCCCTGGCAACTTTAACCCGTGCAATTTATGGACTGTATTCCCAAAATATTATCAACATGTGAACATTGCCACCTGGGATAAGAACACACTGGATCATATCTACAGTAACATACTCTCGGACCACATCTCTCTGGTCCTGTACCAGGCCTACAGACAAAGAATGGTACAAAGAAACCTTGTTACCAAACTAGTTCAACTCTGGTTCAACTCTGGACCCCAGAGACTGAGAGCACCTTGCAGGACTGCTTTGCTCAGATAGACTGGGATGTGTTTAAGGCTGCAGCCACTTCGGAGGACTCTTCAGTCCATAACATTACATTACGCCAACAACATTAAGTCTGTGTTTCTTGCAGAAAGAAATAAGTTGAACACTTTAATGTACTTGAATGGCTGGATCTCCAAGTAAGTTTTTCCCATAACTATAGACACAATGTGACTGTTCAGTGCTATACTGTACATTCACACTTAGGCACACTGCAGAAAAGCATGTAACAATGAAGACTACCACAAGTCACACTGGAATTCTGGGGCTTGAGAAAGGATATCAGGCTGGATATCACTGAAAAGCTTTTCTTTACAGTGGCTTTCAAGAAATGCAACAAGAAATGCAGCAGTGCGTAGCATGACAGCACTTGCACAATAGTGTGCCTGATCTCAGTCTATTGGATCGAAGAATGTTAGTCTAAACATAGTGCCAGAAGTGGTTTTACCCCCCCCCCCCCACACACACACACACACAATAAAGCAATATCTAATAATACAGCTGTCGAGACATTCTTTTTGTACACTGCCAACTTGGCCAGAGTTTGGGACTGATTTCTCAGCATACCAAGGCTAGCTCTCATGCATACCAGGCTCTTAAATTGGTACTCCTCCCAGAATGTGCCTTTGGGATATCTGACATTGGACTAAAAAAAGTGTGAGTTCAATGTGCTTACTTTTTCCCTTTGTGACTAGCAGCTGCAGACCGTTTGAATTCATGTCACTTATAAAGGATTATTTTGGAGACGGGTTTTCCTGGCAGAGAAGTGTCCATAGTTTATCAGACCGGTACTGCAGCACTTCTCCACTGGCCCCAGCATACAGTACTACATTGAGCATGTTCCAAACTCACAGATTGTGACACAGAAGCGTTGTTTTTAGGTACATATTTGCAACACTTTTTACTGTAAGCCAAAATGGTTACATTTGTCTAAAAGGGAAAGCTGCTTAGCTGATAATGGTTATTTGCTCTCTGCTGTTTGCCATATTTGCATCAAACATTATTTGATAGTTGGTGTTTGTGTTGAAGACAAAATCTGCCCATACAGTAAGTATGAGATGTTAACCCTAAATGCCATAGACTGCTTCAGTTTCTATGGTTCCTGTGAACCAGACAGTTTCAGTATTGAATGTGGGATGTATTATTGCTGCAGGAAAAACTCATCCATGGATTGGTTACTTATCTACAATATCACAAATCCTTGTCACTGGCTCCCAGTTAAAATAACTATATACTATTAAATACTTCTCATAAACAAAGTCTTAAATGATGCAGTAAGTATCATATTATTCCAGAAGAGCACTTTGCTCTCTGAGTGCAGGCTTACTTATGGTTCCCAAAGTAGACTGATAAGATCTGTTTCATGTTGAACCATGTTTAAGTATTTTATTCTGCATCCTGAGTATCCTGGGAACCCCAAGTATCCTGGGAACACTGAGTATCCTGGTTCCAGAGTCCCGTTCCACCTGAACCTGAGTCCAGAGCCTGAGTCACTGGGTCCCAATCTGCCTCCAAGGGTCCTGCTTTACCCTGTGTATGATGTCCTATTGCCGCCTCTGACACCAGCCTGACTCCTTTGTTGCTGGCCCCCAGAAG